>JAKSZP010016128.1:0-92418 GCA_022478985.1 Massospora cicadina | reverse complement strand
TTTGGATTTGAATCGAGAATGGAATGAAACGGATGCTCAGGAGTTTCGCGGTTCAATTGGGATTTGAAACGGAACTGGCGCGGAACCGTTGAGGATTGGAACTGGCACAGAATCATTGAGTGAAGATTCCGCGATCCTGCTGTAAAGTTTACACCAAACATCATTCAAGCTGGCACCATAAGCTTATATTATATTTTATTTTAGCTTTTAACATGTGTATATAGGGAAGGAACTGGGAGCTGGAGGCTCCTTAGTTCTGTTTTCTATCAACTTGGCTAAATATTAAATAAAAGAACCTAAAATTCATATTTTTATAATTTGGGTTTATTTAAAAGATATTGCCTAACTGCAGCCATGTTTGGCTTAAATCAACAAGAATTGGACTTTAAGAGTGAGCTTGGGAGGGCTATTGACTCCCTCTATACCTTTTCTTGGAGTCAAGGCATGTTGCTGGGGTTAAGTATACTTGCAACTGTCTTCCAGGGGGTGCTTGTCCAATCTTGTAGCGCGCGCACCAGGAGAGTAGTATCAGGAGTCCTGTCAGCCCTATGGTCTTTAACATGGATCCTGTTGCCCAACTCATTCGTGGCTCATTGGAAGGAGCCAGTGCGTTACATCCAGCCTTATCTTTGAGGTTGATCCCCACTATTATATCATGTGTACATGTCAATGCCCCTATTTTGTTGGCAACTCCGCCCAATGAGATCTTAAGTATTCATCTGGATTAATCCCTGACAGATATGACCAGGCAAATATCCCAAAATCCCTGTTGAATTTTTGGTCTATTGAGGATGACTGGTTCTTCTTATGCGGTAAGATGAAGTTTTGAATATCTATTGTATGAAGACAACAGACCAGATGGTGACCATAATTAAGATATAACTCCTTGGTAATTCTACTTGAAGTTGTATTATTCTGTCACTACTCAGATGATGGCACGCTGCCCTAATCTTCCTGATCCCAAGTAAATCCTCAACTTAATACAACATAAAGTATTAATACAAAAGCTTATAAATTAAATTACAGAACTATAGGAATATTTGCCTTTTTTCATTAGTATTAACTTGGGATAATTTATAGGGTTCAATATTCACCACATCTTACCCATGACACCTCAATTTCAATGGCACTTGGCCAGAGAAAGTAACGAGTTTGTTTGAGGGTCTACAATCCATTCAAACTCGAGACATCCCAAATGTCTCAGAGTTGGTCTCAAACTTGGAAATATACTCAAGACAGCATTTCTAATATGTCTGCAAATAGCTGAAATGATACTCATCTCAAGCAATTGGCAGCACATACCAAGGCAATTTGTACCACTAATTAGTAATTAATTTGATTAAAAACTTGATCAACATTAAAAACTAATTTTGATATAGACCAACAAAGCCCACATGCCTGGGTTATTTAGTTGGCTATTATTATAGGTCCAACTAAACCAACAAAGCCCCCATGCCCATGTCATCATAGTCAAATATTATTAAGTGGAATTGCTAGGCCACAAATCTTAAGCTGTACATAAGCTTAAAATATTCCTGATCTATATCACTGATATATGATATGATTCATAATAAATTAAGCTTGTTAATATTATATACCTATCAAATATTTGACAATTAGATTCAGTCAACAACTCAACAATCCCCCAAATGTAGTTCCTCTGAAACTCAGGCCAACCAATTTCTGATTCACTTCGCCTTAGGGAATTTTCCCCTAGCGATAACAGGTGATCTAGCAGGCTGGGAATATGGGCAAAAATCCCAACATAATCATTATCCTGATCTATAGTATCTAACCCCATGGAATGGGACCACATAATCCCAGATGTACTTTGGGCTTATTAGACAAAAAAACATTGCACAACCCAATGTACCCCTTATGAAGTTTTATTTGGTATAAAGTTACACCCTTCAAACTGCAATCACAAGTGAATAAAGAGAATCAAGAAGAATTTTTTGTAACCACTTGTAATCAAGTGACAGAAGAAATTAATACCCAGGTGAAGACTATGATGGCACAGGCACAAAATTCCAATGCAAAATCACACCATTTTTTAGTAGGGGATACAGTCCTCCTGTTTAGAAATGATGTACTCAAATCTCACTCAGGTAAATTTATGCCAAAATGGCAAGGACCATTTAAGATTTCCAAAATCAATGGCAAAGGCTCATATACACTTGCACACTTAAACGGGACAATTATTATGACACCTGTATTGGGATGCCACCTCAAGTTTTTCTATAAACTTGTTTAAGGAGGGGAGTGCGATGGAAACCAACAGGAACCTCACTTCTACCTAAGGAACAAGAAGCTAATATCATATCCCTTGGAACAGAACTGACCATTCCTGAATATACCTCAGAACCCAACCCGCTTCCCAAAGCAAGAATGCCAACCCAATCTCCACCTATAAAATGGTTAACCTAAACCCAACCTAATATACCTTAATAAATATCTAATACCTAATTTCCTTAAATGCCTCTTTTCCCTTGAGCTCTAACGGTAGTAGTAAAATAACAAGGCCTACTACAACACCATAGCGGAGCATGGGTAATGAATGCTTTTTACTAATATTATCAGTGAATTTTTTCTGTCCCCTGGTCGGCTTACCTCGGGAAAAAAATTAGGGTAAGTTTTGATCTATAATATAAAACTTAAATTAATCAGTTCAATTGTCTGGAAATAAATAAACCCAAGCAACGCCGGGTAACTCCACTAGTCTTGTATAAAATTTTAAGATTAACCCATTTATATCAATTGGCTACTATATCAGGTCGAGATTGGGAAAGCTATATAAAGCGATCCAATTAGCTGCAGAATATAATTAGAAAAATCCGATTGTCCGATTAGGGGCAAGTATAGCTTCGAATCGCCGTAGATTCGAACCTCGGAATCAGCTTTATAGAATCTACTTAAAAACGACTCAAAACCTGAGTTTAACGAAAAATTTGGAGGTAGCGTTAAAAAAAGCAAATATTAAAGTAGCGACATATTTCAAACCGATTAGCCAGAAGAGCAACCAAAACCGCATTCTGAGCCTAAAAGGGTTACGCAAGAGAAAAAGCGCGCCAATCTCACGACCTAGCCCCGGGTGGTGGAAGAAGAGTAAAAGTTGATTGCATTATCTGACCTCTATTTGGGATCCCACTTCTCACACCCAAAGTAAGCTAAGGATTTATCGCCGATGGGCAAAGTTGATCATGTTGGTTTAAACCATACCATACTCTTTCGCTCTAATCACACTGGATATTTAAATTTGGTTGGGGTAGAAAGTCAATTTATTTTTTATTTAATTAAACTTTTAATCTACGACGGATGGTTTTTATATATTTTTGATTCGAAGGGGTTATTTATTATCTCGATAGCTGAAGAGCCCGAAGCTTCCATCTAGTTGGGCTTAGAGTGGTCGTTATTTTAAAAGTTGGGTAAGGTATGGCTTTTAGGTTGGGTTGATTTTTGGAGTTTCTTGCACGTAACCTAGAGTGGTTCTTATATTGATTCTTTGTGGCTTAAATAAGATCTTCGTTTTAAATGCTCGTTCTGGGATTTTTTATTGGATTAAAGCTTACATCGGTAAATTAGGAGCTAAAGCCTCTAAAACAAATTGAGCTACAATGACAACAGCTGATCAGGAAGGAGCGACCACAAAGGCCATCGTATCTCCAAGTGGACTTACTCCTACCGACCTCGAATGGTTGCTCATTTTGGGCGGTGGGAGTGGGGCTCAAGCCATCTTTCAAGCCTTTTTGGATCAACTAAAGGAGCACCCAGATGAAATCTACCCTCAGAATCGTCACGTACCTCTCGTGTTGGAGCACATGACCTGGCTTCTGTCGGGTGGTGAAACCCATATAATGTCAGATTTAGGACGCAATATCCTCTCTACAAATCAAGAAGTTCTTTCGCTTCAGATAACACTTGAAAGTGAAGGGCTTTTGGCGGCGCTATTGAATTATCGCGAGTTGATCAAATCCAAGGTGATGAGGTTCCTCGAGAGTGGTGAACAGGGAATTTTGGTTTTAGGGTTAGGCGTTGCGCTACTCAGCCTTTATGTAAAAATTGGTTGGACAGGCCCCGAGTCTAAACTTCATGGCATGGCGCTCCTTCCTCGGATACTCGTCGAAGCTGACCAGATGCAGTTGCTCCGGCATGTCTACAGCGAACTTTCAGTGGATGGGGAGGATGCATATCACCTTTCGCCCGAACCCTTGATTCTTTGGGTGGGTGAGGCGGTGCTTGAAGCGGTCGCAGAGCATGGAATGCTTTCCACGGCACAATGGTGGTTGGCTAGGGCGCTGTTTATTCACCAACGCCTTCTCGACAATCCCACCGGCACATTGCAAGAAACCATTGCTGGGCTCATGAGCCAGGCTCGTGCGAAGTTACCCGTTGATTCGGGTAACTCGGGTCTTACCCCTAATCGGCTTCAGGAGATTCAGGGGCGTTTCCATATTGAATGCGGGCTTCATAACCATCTCTTCTATAACGACCGCGAGGCAGTCAAACAATACACCCAGGCGCAGAGCTTCACTGGGTTGCGCTGGAAGCTTACCGGGGCATTGGGCAAGCGAACAAAGTTTCAGCAAAACGACATTACTCAACTAGTGCTTTGGGCCAAGAGTAGGCCGGATGAAGGGTGTGCGCCTGCCGTTACCGTGCCTGATACCCTGTGTTTAAACGATGACACTCTGCTCGAGAAGGTTAGTTTCAGCGACGCCCAATCCGCGGATGTCGGCGAAGAGGACGTGCGCAACCAAACTGCTCTCAAGCCCCTCGATCAGAGTATACTCCTAGGGTACTGCCTTAACATCAAAAACACAAATCCCTCCCACGGGTTAACGACCGAGCAGATGATGCCGTATGTGGTTCGCGTTCTGGAGGATCCCGCCAATTGGATGGTCCATACCATGGGCTTACTGCTACGCTCGCGCCTTGAAAGCCACAAGTCACGCACCGTCGAACGCTCAGTTTTCCAGCTTCAAACATTGGTAGAGCAGGTCAAATTGACCGAGTCCACCGTCATCGAGCGTATGGCCTATTTCTATTCGCTGCTCGTGCCTGCGGTATGGGAAATGGAGAAGGAGTTGGCGGAGCGTTACATGTCGCTTGGTGTGGTGAGGTCGGCCCTCGAGATCTTTACGCGCCTGGAGATGTGGGACCAGGTCGTACACTGCCATCGCCTGCTCGAAAACAAGGACAAGGCCCTCGCTGTGGTTGAAGCTCAACTCGCGCTTGACCCCGATTCACCTAAGCTTCTGTCTCTCAAGGGTGATGTTCTTTCCGACCCCGAGTGGTGGCTTAAGGCGTGGGAGGTTTCCGATCACCGATACGGTCGCGCCATGCGCGCACTAGGTGCTCACTATTTCTCTCACAACCAGTTCGCTGAGAGCGTCGAGTGCTTTCTCAAAGCTTTGGCCATCAACCCACTGTTCGAGAACTCCTGGTTTGTATGTGGTTGTGCTGCTATGCATTCCGAAAACTGGGATGTAGCCCAGAGTTCCTTTCGCAAGGTGGTATCTCTGGATCCTGACAATGGCGAAGCTTGGAATAACCTCGCATCCACCTATGCGCGCCAAGGCCGCAAGCCCGAGGCATTCCTTGCGCTACAGCAGGCCCTACGCCAGAATTATGCCAACTGGAAGATGTGGACCAACTTTCTATACATAGCCTTAGATTTGGGTCACTTCTCTGACGCCCTACGCGCCATGGAGCACATTGTGGATTTGCGGTGGGAGGCCTGTAAGGAGAAGTGCGTTGACAGTGAAATTCTTTCCATCCTTATCAATGCCGTTGTCACCGACGCCACGGATGCTTCGGGCCAAGGTGCTGGTCGTTTCCGTGCCAGCCTGTTGCGCCTGGTTGATGAAACGGTACTCGGCCGTATAGCTGGGGACCCGCATCTATGGAAGCTTGCAGCAAAGCTCCACGGCTCCGGCCCATCCCCGAACCCTTTCCGCGCCCTCGAATGTCACCGCCGTGCTTTTCGTTGTAGCTTAAACCATCCCGACTTGCTTACTGACCACGAGGCCTTCTCAACCTGTGCCACATCGGCTCTGGACCTTGTGGATGCCTACGCAAACTACGGCCCACTCCCTTCCCCGGAGGATTGTGAGAAGCCGGTCTGCGCTGATTGGGTCTATCAAAGCCGTTTGCTACTCCGCAATCTGATATCCAGGACTCGTGACTCCTTCGAGACGGACCCTGAGCATGACCTTCTTGTCAAAGCTCTTGAAGAAATCAAGCAGGCCTAAATATAGCTCACCTTACAGCTTGCCGCCGTTTAAATACGCGCTACACTAATTCTGAACATGCAGTTCTATGCCTCATATAGACTATAACCCTCCTTATCAATAAAGGTTAGGATTACATGCCTTCCGACCCTTCACCTTTCCCAAGTTGCATTGGGCTCTTTGATTTATTTGAAATGATTGGTTATTTAAGATTGGGTCAATGTAAGCCCTTAATACGTTTGTTGTTAATCATAATGAAGCGCTTTATCCAACTGATGTTTATCCTGTTTACCCCCTTAACGGAACTAATGCTACACGTGTTAAGTTTGCTGGTAGCATAGTCATTAAAATAAGTACAATAAAGTATCAAGCGCATGTAACCAACGCTGAAATAAACTAGATGTTATCTAATTCAATGGTGCTAAGGTAGGATACCATTTTAAAATAATCAAAGGTTCATGTCACTCATCTAGTACTAAAAAAAGGTTCATGTCACTCCAAGGGTAGCTTTATCTATTAGTTTACGTTATAACCCAAAAAACGATTGATCTTTACTTCGGGTTTGATGTCCATCTCTTAAAACCTCTCATGGTAGAAGCCAATTTATAACTTGGACAGTTTAAAGCTATCATCATAATAAATAAATTTAAAAGGTAGGCTAAACCATCGGCATAGAGCCTTAAGGGTTTGTATTATTATAAGGGGAGCTAAAGATGGATTTGCATCTAGCCGATTTTATGGGTACTCAAACGTTTAAGTTTGACTCGGGCGTGTAAGATTAGAGTTTGTAATTTTTCTTAAGTTGCTAGGTTTAATGATTTTGAATCAAGCGTATAAATGCTCAGTAATGAGCTTTATGAACCATTGAAGAAAACAATTTGGAAGTGTTGGCTATGTAAATATTTAAAATCTAATATTTAGAGGATTTTAGGCAAATTATATCCATGCTACATATCTATAGCTTGTAGATATAAACACTAGCACCACGAGAAAACTATAGAATATTATAGTTATAAGAGTTGCTAAGATAATCAAAATCTATTAAATTCTCCAAGTTCATATTAACTACTAGTACAATTCAAAATCCAGTCATTTTCATAATATACCACCGGCCCAATATCTTGGAATAAACCTCACCTACCTTAGCAGCCAAATCTTTTAATTATAATCTAGGCTTTTTATTATATAAAAACAGACAACTATTAAAAAACCCCTTACAATTGTATGCTTGGCTCCAAAACATGGTGTATTTCAGAATGTTCATGTTTTATCAATATGTCCCTATATCATAAATTTTATTAAACTCTAGGTCTGGAACCGCTTTATAACATATAGGTTGGTGTAGCCTTGAAGTTACTTAAACTAGAGTAAAGTATGTAATAGCATAGCCATTATCCAACCATATAGTAAGATGTGCCACACAGCGTTAAATTATGATTAGGATAATTTTTTAAAGTGATCAGTAACAATATGACAAGTATCAAAGGGGACCAAAAAGCTTTAAAGTTTATATTAAAAACTATACCATCTAGTAAAAAGTGATATACTACTATAAGCTTAGGCATGAGTTTTTCAAGCTTTTTCCTTGAACTCCAAACTACATTTTTAAACTACTAAGTTTGAAATTAGTTGAGGAAACGAGTTTAGCTTTTTAATGTTTTTCAAATCACCAATCAGTAACTTTTAATTAAATTTGTGTAGCTATTTCAGTTGTACACACCAAAATCACATTTATGCATGGCCCAGTTTTTACATTTAATGAAGCATATCTTTCTACCTTGTTTACAATAGTAATATAGTCTAAGCTAAGAAATGCTTTAGGACATCTAGTACTAAAAAAAAAAGAAATGTTTTAGGATCTGCTTAAAGAACTGTATAAAGTTAGTGGCTTAAAAATTAATTTCTGATCATAGATTTTTCATTGTATTATATAAGCTAGTTGGTTGCTATAGTTTGGCTACAGAATAAAAGTTTTCTTTAATTGAAGATTGTTTGTATCAAAAGTTGTTGAAATTATAAAATTGAAAGCTATACATGGTATAAAAATCAGGTTGCTACAACTATAGGCAATATAGCGGTACCTTACTAAATGTTTTAAACTATAGGTTTGTTTTTGCATTTAAGTATTAGATAAAAGATTTATCTAAGGCAGTTGACCTTAGTAAACTATGCCAAGTTAAGTATAGACATGAACTGGTTTTTAATTAAGGTAGTAGTTTAGATCTTCCTTTTAAGCAATATCATTAGTAAATCTCTTCTGATAAGCTAATATGAAAAAATGAGGTCCTTGCTCACTCAGGTACGTGATACCTAAATCACCTACTGATTTAATGTTGGATTTTAGGCAGTTGTTATGCTTGCAGGTGCATTTCTTTCAAATTACAACAAATATTTGCAGGAGAAGATGTTCTCTACTGCATGCTAACTATTTAGAGGGTTTTCAACCACTTGTAATAAATGCTACTACTTTAATTTTAAAATAAAAATTGTTTTTATAAGATTTTATTAGTGATATTAGAGGGGTCAGGAAGCAAACCCTATTAGTAAATTGGTGCTTAGTATCTAAATTGTATCAAAGCTCAAAGTGAGTCATATGGGGAATTTGGTATAAGATGGGTGCATCAAAATTTGGTAATATGTGCTTTTGACCTATTGAAACTATTGAAACTCACCCCACTTAGATGGAACAGCCAATGAAGGGTCAGTAGCAGAAAGGAATAGTCCATTAGGTAAATCTTAATATATTTGACCTAATTAACAAGTGGGAAAATACTTTTAACTTTCAGAACTCCTCCAACCCTATAAAAGAGGCTGGTCTCCCGGTGTAGGTTGAATTAGATTAGTTGTAAGACAAGGAGGGACTTCAGAATGGCTCCCTTTATTCTGCTGATAATTCAGATTAATCCTGCAACCCAAACTTGTGCTATTTTCCCAAAAAGTATTAATAAAGGTATCACCCCTATTTGAGGGGTTCCACCAAGAATTAACCAGGGTCTTTTGGCCAATATTTTTAGTATTTACCTCTGAACCACTCTTATTTTATACATTGGACGTGTAATTGTCCAACATCACCCCCTTCAAGACTGGTAGGGGGGAATAAGGTCACAAGAATTGTCAATGCACTCAATTAATGATAACTTTAGAAGCAAGGGATTTTATAGAATACTCATCCCCTCGCTTATAGGTGATAACAAAAGGTCCTTCCCAGATGGACCAGAGCTTTTTCATTTTAGTAATGATACAGTTGTGATAGTAGATTACCAAGTCTGACACTTAGAAGAAAGAGAGAGTTTGTTGGAGCTCATTGGCCACTTAGCCCTCTTTAGTGACAGTTTTTGCTAATATAGTTATTGCCTCAATTATAACTGGATGATGTGCTGCGCCAACTTCTTCATGGCTTGAATGTATCATCATTCATAGCTGAGAAAAATCTTTGGCTAGTAAAGCAGGCACCCAGGTTTTCAACCATACAACACACATAATGGAGACATCTTAATTATCCAGTGGTAACTGATAAGGTAGGCTATGAAGGTGCTAGAAGATATAGATCCCAGTGAAGAGGGTCTGAAGTAGCCATCTTTCTTAAGATAGAGACCAAGGTTCCATTAGCTCTTTCAACAGCACCATTGGTGGAAGGGTTGCAAGGGTCCATGAAAAGTTGCTGGGTTCCCATAGAAGTGGCTAGAACCTTGACCACTCTGGAGGTGAAGTTTTGTCCCATTGTCACAGAGAAGAACCTGGGGGCAACCATGATGAGTGAAGATGCATTGGCGGAGGAAAGTAGCAGTAGCTTTAGATGTCTGCACTGGAAGAGCTACAGCCTCAACCCATTTGGTCAAGTGGTCATTCCCTACCAATATATATTGATTTCCACCTGTAGGTTGGGGTAGAGGGCCAACCACATCTAGGCTTATAGTGTGGAAGGGCTGTTGAGGAATGGTAGGTTGATATTAATACCTGGTTTTGAATCTGGATTGCTTTTTATGTTAGATAGGCGTCCAGAACTTCAATTATGGTCACCATGACTCCCTCCCAGTAGTAGCATTCTTTCACCCGCTCATAGGTTTTCCACACTCTTCTATGCCCTAGGATGATGTGAGACTCCATAGTGACAGGTACTCGTTCAGATGGTCAGAGTTAGGGCAACCAGTTCACCCTACTTTTTTTATAGCTTCCCATTTTTCACCTTAGTGTTATGAAAGTTTTAAAGCTAGCATCTTCTGAACGGGTTCATCCTCATCCACCTAAGCGTCAGGGGTCATTAGGAGGTCATGTAGCCTCTCTGCTTCACTATCGTCTAGGTGAAGAACTAGAAGATAGCTAATCCATCAACATTCATGTGGCGCATCCCATCTAGATGTTCAATGATCATATTGTAGTGGTGGAGCTTCAAAGCCCAGCGTGCCAAGCGCCCATTGGGATCTTTCATATTCTGTAACCACTTCAAAGAGGCATGGTCAGTAACCAATTTAAAGGAGAGTCCCATATAGAAAAGGCAGTAATATTTAACAGCAAGCAAGATGGCAAGGCACTTCTTCTCAATGATGCTATAGTTGCATTCTGCCTTAAAATCATATTGCTGAAGTACAAAATGGGATGGTCAATCCCATGCTCATACAATTGAGCTAAGGTAGCACCAACAGCATAATTGAAGACATCAGTAAACAGCATGAAGAGTTTATCATAGTTGGGGTTTAGTAGGATGTTCCGTTGCTGCAGCAACTTTTTTAGCATTTCAAATGCAGCCTTTTGTTCCGCTACCAAATGAAAAGGAGTGTTTTTGGACAAGTGGCTTTGTGGCTCACTGAGCTGAGCAAATTTTGGGATAAATTGATGGTAAAACCTCATCATGCCCAGGAACACCTGGATATCATGTGGGTTTTTGGCGCAGGCATCTTGGATATAGCTTCAACCTTGTTGTGTAGAGGTTGGATCCCATCTTGTAAGATGGCGTGTCCCAGAAATGCAATTTCTTCTGGAAAAACGTACATTTGGAGGGCTTCAGTTTAATGTGAGAGGTCCGCAAGCATTGAAAAACTTCCTTTAGATGCATGAGATGCTTGTTGAAGGTTTTAGAGAAAATGGTGATGCCATCAAGATAGACATTCACACAGCTCTACTTAAGATCCTGTAGAATGTTATTCATGGACTGCTAAAAAGTGGCAGGCGCATTGCACAACCCCTGAAATAGTCAGGTGGGCTTGAATAAGCCTTTGCTAAAATTAGAGCACATTTCTCCTGAACTTGGGGAGAGAGGTCCATCTGCCAATAGCCGCTGGCCAATTCCAAAGCTGAGAAGAACTTATATCTAGAGAGCTGTGCTACGGCATCATCAATTTGAGGGATAAGTAACTATCCTTCTTTGAGAGGTTGTTTAGCTGGTGGTAGTCCATTGCAAACTGATGACCACCATTTTTCTTTTTTATAAGAATGAGAGGGGACAACCAGGGGCTTTGTGACAGTACCAGTAGCCCAGCATCTAGTAGTTGTTTGAGCTCCTGTAAGTCAGGGAACATCCCCTGTGTGTAGATCAGTTGCTCTTCTTGTTTCTGAGAAAAAAGGGCTGAAGAGGGCGGCCATGACCCTTATCACCCAGGGAGACCTTGCCCACATGGTAGACGAGTGCTGGGTAATGGCCTTACCTCTTTGGACTCCTCCCGGTACTTTCATTTACCTCAGCCAAACTCATTAGACAGATTGAGAAATTCTGTGCCAAAATCACCAAATTAAAGTCGATCACTCCAAAACCAATGGAAATTAAGCCCAACAATCGGAATTTGCATAGCCAAAGAGGGATAAAGATTGAGTTATTGGCTGGAATCACCGACGGTTTTGATTTGCCCAGCAGTGTGATTGTCAAAATTAACCCCCTCTCAAAATCATCAGGGATGATCCCTGATGTGAAGCTCCTATCTGGCAAATTGGGAGTTGCGGCTGACACAGCACTTTTGAATGAACAAATGGTCCAGCGACCGAGCATGGGCGTGTTAGGCATCCCAAACCTGTTTCCAACAAATTGGGACCGCCCCTAAGTAGGGTGGCCCTGGGGAATTTCCATTGCCCGTCAGGCCAGATGCTGTCGTGTCAACTTCCAGAAATGCAGTCAGGTCTTGGTTTGGGCGTTTGAGGTCAAACTGACAGTGACTCAGCCTGCCTCTGAATCCTTCAATGTCAGTTCCTAATGAGCTTATCTGCCCCCATCCCCAAATATTTTGCCAGTTAGGTCAAACATTGAGGGATCCAATCCCAGCTTGTTCCCACATCAATTGACCACTATTTAATCAGTTGCATCGCACTGAAAAAATTGTTGGTCAATTTTCTTCCTTTATTTTCCATTAAAAGACATTTCACTAAATTTAGTTTTTTATGTTGAAAAATAAACTGCCATTTTCGCTGGCACTCACACACTCCTCAGGGTTAATGGCCATATTTGTCTGATATTTTATTATGTGCCTGTTGAGATTCTGACTCACTGGCAGTTAAAGGCAAAACTCCTTTTTAGTTTCATATCCGTCATACCAGCGGCAGTGCCTTTGGCACTCTGGTTTGCTGTTTGGGTGCTCCGGCACCTAGGCTGGCAGGCCAGTCTAATTCTAACTTGCTGTTTGCCTGACATAATTGGCCAACCATTTTTCCTAACCACTTCTGCCTTTCTCATAGATATTAGTGTACCAATGGTCCCTTCTTTTCAGCTGAACCAGGTTGTGAAGAAAATTTTCCCTGTCCATAATAGCCTAGTTCCACTCAAAATGTCCAATCTACACCCCATAGTCACCGCGCCATTGTGCCCATGTCAATAGGTTCTGATGATCTGACTTGCGACAATCTTACTCCCCCTATAAACCTAGCGGTTTCCCCTGACTTCTCTACCATCTTATTGGTAACACTGGATTCAACCATAAATACCAATGAAGAGAACTTCGCTTACTTCTTACTATCCATGAAGATTAGTGTTGAGCCCCACCACGTCTTCTTTGAGGCTTTAGTGGATACTGGAACTGTGGGCAAGTTTATGAGTGTTGAACTAGCCCAACAATTGGAACTTGACCTGGATGTAGGTCCCTCAGTGATGGTTGCTTCTTCAGCCTCCCAGATCTCATACCTAGTTCGCCAGCAAGTTTCATTCTCAGTACATCAGTTCAGCTTCTGTGATCAGTGTCAGGATTCGAGATAAAAATCATATCAAATTCCTGTCTTCAAAATCTGGCTGTGCCAAATCAGTCGTTGAACATACCTGAGCTAAATCTATTTCAAGATCATCCTAACCTATTCCTGAGTCACATGGGGCGGCAACTCCACCCATTCAGTCAGGTGAGCAGCACTATCCATTAAGGATGCCCATGAGGAGCCATTCCAGAAGATCAGTAAAGATCCTGATCAGATGAGGCCCCAACGATCCTGAAGGCACCAAGTCCCAATGCACCCTATAAATATCGAAGCTTCTTAGTTTAATAAAATATTCAGTATTCTAACCCATTTTCCCATTTCCTCCTCAGTGCTCTTTCCTATTTTTCCAGCTTTGAGCCACCACAAACCCCGGTGCCAGTCCAAAGAACTGTAGCACCGACAGAAGTGGTGCTCACTACAGAGGGCTCCAAGCTGACCTAAGTGAAAACGTCTATCACAAGAATGGAAACCAATATCAGCCATGATGACCAAATGACTGGTCAATCAAGGAGCATTACACGATGGGTTAGTACCTCATGGTATGCAACGCTGCCTTCACAGCTGGAAAGGCTATAATTTCGCACTGCTTTTCAACTCTCGCTGCCCTCCCTAGATGGGGGCCAATACCAACTCCAGTATGAGCATACCAATGATGTCGTTCAACAATTAACAAATGGCATCTATTCCTAGGGCGGCTCCAGCTGCTCCCGCGCCTCCTCCATACCTTCCACAATGCGGGACCTCTACGCCTTAGCCATATTGCCAGCTGAGGAGCTTACCATGAGGCCTGACCGCTACCTTCTTAACTTTGTCCACCCCGCTATCCATCACCTCCTCCAGTTAGTCAGATTACACCATCAGGAGGTCTCCTGGCAACTAGGGCTCACCCAGAATCTACATTCCTACATTATCAACTTTTATGACGCCGCCTCCTCCTTCATGCATGACAATCGCGAAGCTATTCTTGATAACTGGCGATTAATTAATGAGATCTGCAATCAGATTGTAGTACTGGATAGCGGAATCTCTGGCTACCTCGAGGAGCAATTTTGCCAAAATGCCCAGCTATTCACAGTGACATGGACCCAGTGTCTACAACAAGTCAAAGAACTGGTACAATCCCTACAGTAGCACTACTGAGAGCTGGCCTCTCATGACTACCCCCATGGGTGCTGGGCCAGAAAGTCCTGAGGGGCGTCAAGGGCCAGCTGGACCTGAGGGACCACGCGGGCCTCGAGGGCCTCCAGGCCCCCCAACCTCAGGTGAACCCAAAGACCCCTGGTGAAGGGATACAATGACCGCCCTGGCTGCCTTATGGTATCAAATCCAAAAGGTGGCATTGGGGTGCAAGCTCTGATTGGACAGTGTCCCCCTCAACCCCAAGGTCTCCATCAAAGCGTTGTTGGATGAGATGGATAACCTCAGAACCTTCACAAAGCTTACCGACGCTCATATCTCCCAGCTTGAGACAACTTGTCATGGGCTCAAAACCTGGTTGACCACCATCAAAAACCAGCTCCATCTACAGAACGCCGAGATTCAATCCTTAAAGGAGCAGGTTGCCCAAAAGGCTTCTGCGTCCACCCTCAGCTGGAATTGGGACTACATTCAAGAGGACTTAGAGGGCTTGCGGAGGTGGTTAGATCAGCAGGTTCCTCGAGATTATGTGGAAACAGAGATCTTATAGCTGACCCCTATCCCAGGCGTTAACACCCTTTCCACTCCCATTGTAGCTAACTTTAAACCTAGTTTCAAGAAAAGGTTCACCCCCAGATGGGAAAGTATAGCCTCCTTCCTGTATGCCTATGAGAGTTCCATGGAGGAGGCCACCAATTGACAAAAGGTGAAGCATATCCACTACTTTCTAGACAGCACCGCCTGGGAAATCATGACTTCCCATTTGAAGGAGTGTAACACCTGGGAACAGGTCTGCACCGCCCTGATCCAAGAGTTTGGCAGCAACCAAACCCTGGCCAACCAGAAGCAAGCGTTCATTGGCATTAGACTGAACAAAGGAGAAAACCCTATGGAGTTTGTCAACTGGTTTACGCCCATGCCCAACCTCTGGTCATGACGAACTGTATCACTCTGGATGACACCATCACCGCTGTCATCTCTGCCTTGGGTCCTATCTCGAGGTTCAAATGCATATGATTGGGCAGAAGAATGGGTTCAACTGTATCAAGGAGATTAAGGAGGCCCTCAACGAGATCCCTGCCTCGATCCTATACTTTTAAGGCCACGTCTACAGGCCCCTCTAACCGCCCTATGGTCCATGTAGTCGAGAACCAGAAGAACCCCCATCCTTGATGCACCTATTGCAATGGCTTTAGACATAGCGCTAAGACCTGCTGGAAACATCTTGCTGAGGAGGCGGGAAAAGGGTTGTCAGCATGAAAGATGAGGCGCTCCATGCTGACATCCCTGCCCAGCCTCAAGTATCTCCCGCGCATAATCCAGAAAACATTGTTTCTGAGGAAGTAGTCGCGGTATCTGATGACAATAAAGACATTGATACTGCTTACTCTTCTTCTGATGATTCTCCCATGTTCCTTACGTTACCACCCCAGTTTGGAAGTTTGGTTACCTGATTTGCTGTCCGGGTCCACAAGATTCCAGTTTACGCAATAGTCAATAGTGGCTCCCCCATGAACATCATCTCTTCCAAGCTGATGAAATGTATCAAGGTCGCTCCCAATATGCCACACTACATGGAGTATGGAACAGCTGGCCCCCAGTGCACCCAATCCATAGGGGCCTATTCCTCTCTACCAATTTGGTTCAGAAAGCTCACTTTAGATACAACCACCATCGCTCTGGACAACCCTAGCTATGATCTGCTCCTTGGGACACAGTTCCTTTGAAACTATTCGGCAGTTCTCCACTATGATGGTGGTTTCCTCTCCCTTCTAGGGCATCGAGTCCTTCTGGTTTTTGAGACTGCCCATGACTCTAAGGCTGAGGTCAAGGACTGAGCCTGCCTATTGGAGACTGAGGGATGAATTGATTGGCTCAAGTATCACATCTGGGGCTCTCGAGTCTGACTACCCCCTCCTGCTGTTGACAGATTAGAGGGGATGCTGATCTACTTGCCCTGGGTGACTACCATACCCCCAAAATCCCAAGTCATCATCAACACCTGGGTCCATGTCGATATTCCCTTGGGGTATTTACTGGAGGTCCGAGGCCTAGATAACCCATCTCCCAAGGAAGTGCTGACCTGCCCCAGGATCCTTGATCCAGTGTATGCCGGATCTATATCAGTGTTGCTAGCCAACCTGACTGACAAACCAAAAGTTGTAGGTCTGAACCAACCCACCGCTTACATCCATCTGTTACCAATTGGGGCCGTTGCCAACATTCGAAGCTTTGGGGAATTAAGGGACTTTGGCTTGGAGTTACCACCCTAAGTTAATTTAGTTGACGCTAATATAGGGAAGGACCTCTCTGATGAACAGCGACTTAAAGTTCAGGAGCTCCAGGAGGAATACTCAGACCTATTCTTCACTTTGACCTACGATTTTGGAAGGATGGACGGAGTCCTCCACCATGTAGAAACTGGGGACGCCCCCTTTTTGGTCCTGGCCTTACCAAAAGAACAAGGTTGAAGAGGCCCAGGTCATGGTAGAACTCAAACAGCTGCTCGATGCTGGGCTCTTGGTCCCTTCGCGTAGTCCTTGGTCCTCCTCTCTTCTGCTGGTCTGAAAGAAGGATGGCAAGTACCGGGTGGTGATGGATTATTGATGACTCAACTCCATCACCAAGAAGGACAGCTATCCTCTGCCCTGGATTGATGATTCTCTACATCTGCTTGTGGGTTCCCAGTACTTCTCAGCCATGGACCTCGCCAGCAGGTATAGGCAGGTTGAGCTCGCCCCCAAAGACTGAGCCAAGTATGCTCTAATCGCCCATGAGGGGTTATTTGAGCCTACCAAGATGCCCCAAGGCCTCTGCAACGCCCCAGCCATGTTCCAGCGTGCCATGGATGGGATTCTTAAGGACTTGAAGCTCTCCTGTGTCCTCATCTACCTGGACAACATCACCATTTTTTTGCAAACCTTTAATAAACATGTAGTACATCTCAAGGAAGTCTTTGAGCATCTCAGGAAGGCCTCCATCAAGCTCAAGCTCTTGAAGCGCTCCTTTTTCCAGCCTGAGCTAGAATTCTTAGGACACAAGGTCTCCAAGAGTGGCATCCAACCTATAGCCAAAAAAATCGACGCCATATAAAAGATGTTGCACCCCTGAAGCCTACGAGATATTCAAGTCTTTCTAGGTATGGTGGGCTATTATCATCAGTTCATCCCGCGGTTTGCTGACCTAGCCGAGCCATTGTTATACCTCCTACAAAAGAACATATCATTTGAGTGGCGACCTGAGCAGGAACAGGCCTTCAACGCTTTACATATAGCCTTATGTACTAGTACTGTTCTAGTTCATCCTTGCTTCGACCAACCTTTCTTGCTGTTTAAAGATGCAAGCAACGTCACTGTCGGGGATATCCTGGCTCAGCACGATGAGGACCAGGTTGATCATCTCATGGCTTATTTTAGTAAGATGCTAAGCAAGGCTGAGCGGAACTACAGTGTCACCGAGAGGGAATGTCTAGCCATTCTCTTAGCCATCAAACATTTCTGGCCCTACCTCTACGGTACACATTTTACTATTATTACAGACCATTCTTCCCTCCGGTGGCTACAACAAATGAAAGACCCCAATGGTCAGTTGGCCAGGTGGGCCATATGACTGCAAAGCTATGACTTCACCATCATCCAATGCGCAGGCGCTATACGCCAGAATGCTGACAGCCTCTCCAGGATGCCAGTCTTAGCAGTCCTGACCCCAGAGGAAGATCAGCTCTACAACCTGATAGGACAGCCCAAACGATGGGAACTGAAAAACCCCAAGGTTCAGGCCAAACTCCGCCAAATAACTCAAGACACTCAAGGATGGGCTACTATACAAGAGGGTCAGCAAGAAGTGACTTCCCTACATCCGACCTTCCTCTTGAACTGACGTCATCCTGGAAGGCCATTCTAATGTTGGACATGGTGCGGTTAAGAAGACCCATGAATGGCTGAAGTCACGCTGCTACTGGGACTGAATGGTAGAAACCATCCAAGAGGTTCTGGAAGCTTGTATGACCTGCTGATCCCAAGAGTGGGCCAACCCTCAATATCAGCACTCAGTTGTTGCCCCAACCAAACCTTTCAATGTCATTAGTATCGACGTGGTGGGTCCCCTTCCCACTGGGCTGCATGGTCACAAATATATTATCCTAGCCATAGACCATTTAATTAAGTGGGTCAAGGCGATCTCAGTCCCTACAGCCACCGCTAAGGCTACCACCCTATTTCTTGTTTGCTCCGTTTTCACCCAGCACGGGTGCCCCCAGACCTTGCTTTCAGACAATGGGTTGAACTTCACCTCCCAGGTAGTACAGGAACTAACTTCGCTATATGGCACCACCCAGAGTTTCGCTGCCCCTTACCACCCTTCTACTAATGGGGCAGTAGAACGCGCTAATGGAACTCTTTTTTCCATTCTACAAAAGTTGGCCGCCTCAGATCCTGCCCGTTGGAACCATTATCTGCCCAGCGCCTTGCTTGCCTACCGGGTAAGTTATCACCTTGTCATCAAGATGTCCCCATTCAAAGCCCTGTATGGGCGGGCACCTCAGCTACCCAGTAGCATCCAGCCCCTGCTTGAAGCCTCCACCCCCAAGAACTCCAATTTAACTATGAGGGCTCTAGCTGATGAAATTGTCCGGCTCCAAGCCCAAGCCCCTCAAGGCATTATCACCACCACTGGAAGAGAGACATCCCAATTAAATCTCAGATGACCCTCCTTACCAGATTTTCAACTAGGTGACCTCATTCTCTTTTATCATCATCGACCTGGAGGCTGACAGAATAAGCTTGACATATTGTGGTCTGGACCATACAAAGTCATACATAAGGTGAAGTCCAAGTACTCCATTGCTGACATCAAACAAGGGACTGTTGTAAATCGGGTGCATGGTCAGTTCCTCTGGCTGTATACCCCCCTCCAACAGGATCTTGAGGGGGCCTTGTCAGGATTTGAGAAAAAATTGTATCAAATTCCTGTCTTCAAAATCTGGCCATGCTGAATCAGTCATCAAACCTACCTGAGCTAAATCTATTTCAGGATCATCCTCACCTATTCCTGAGTCACGTGGGGCGGCAACTCCACCCATTCAGTCAGGTGAGCAACGCTATCCATTAAGGATGCCCATGAGGAGGCCATTTTGGGAGATCAGTAAAGATCCTGATCAGATGAGGCCCCGACGATCCCAAAGGCACCAAGTCCCAATGCACCCTATAAATATCAAAGCCTTTTAGTTTAATAAAATATTTGGTATTCTAACCCATTTTTACCATTTCCTCCTCGGCGCTCTTTCCAATTTTTCCATATTCAAGCCACCGTGAACCCCAGCGCCAGTCTGAAGAACTGTAGCACTGACAATCAGTTCTCAGCAATGCCAAACTTGGTGTTCCTGGTTAAATTAGGAGTTGGATGGTGGCGCCGGCAACACGTTAAGATTTATCTTGTGTCAAATATGGTGTCATTTGACAATGATCAAACAGAAGAAGAATTTCCCTTAGTTAATACTCTCAAGAAAACCCAAAGCCGTAGCTCCATCACTTCCCTCATTTCCCCTTTGGGCCTTCCATCTGATTTTCCCAAAAAATTGATGCGCTATTGGAGTATCTTTGATTCTGAGAAGGTGGACCATCTTCCCCCTCAAACCAAATTTGACTTGGAATTCCGTACGATGGTAAAGTTGGTGAATATCAACTGCCCGTTGTATCCCCACACAGCGGAGGAGGAGGTCACACTCAACATTTGGTTAGATGATATGCTCAAAAAAGGGTGGTTGTTTAAGGAGACATTGCCATTCGCGTCTCCCATCATCTTCACCAAAAAAGCCAATGGTTCCCTCTGTCCCTGTGTGGATTATGGACATTTAAACAAAGTTAAAGTTCACAATACCTACCCCCTGCCCCTGGAGCAGACAATCAGCCAAGAAATCATCAATTCACGTGTGTTCTCTAAATTAACCTTGTCAATGCCTTCAACCAGATTAGGGTAATGGAAGGTCAAGTTTGGCTAACTGCGATCTAGATGAAGTGAGGCATTTTAAATTCTGCATAATACCTTTTGGGTTGAAGAATGCGCCCACTACGTTTCAATGAATGATTGACAGTGTACTGGGTGATCTCCAGTTCACTTGCGCAGTCACATATATTGATGACATTCTGGTTCACTCCCCGACTCCTGAACAACATGCTATTGACTTGGAAGCAGTTGTGGCTGCTTTACACAAGGAGGGCTTGTTTATTAAGCCTTCCAAATGTGAGTTCTATTAAGAGGAAGTTACATTTCTCAGGAACCTCATCCTTGAGGATGGTTATGCAATCCCTCCCAGTAAGTTGGACACTATCCATGAATGGCCTACTCTGAAGACCCAGAAACAATTGTGAAGTTTCTTGAAAACCATTATTTTTCTAAAAAAATTTTCTTCAGCCCTTTTCCAGTTGGATTCCCACTCCACCCCCTCACCGGCAAGAATGTACCATTTTTCTGGACGCCCAAATGCCAGCAGGCATATGAGTTGATAAAAAAAGTGTTTTTATCCCCTCCAGTCCTGAAACATGAAGATCCTGCCAAACTGTATATCGTTGCATGTGATGCCTCTTCAGTGGCAGTGGGGCAGTGCTGCTCCAAGAGCATGAGGGCTTGGAACATCTAGTCGCCTACTTTTCCCAAAAATTTACATCTATGGAGCAATCCTGGACCATTTATGATAAAGAGTTAGCAGCCATAGCATGGGCACTGAATCATTGGCGGTACCTGTTACAGGGTGCCTAGCATGAGTTAACTGTTTGCACAGATCACCAAGCTCTCTTGTATTTCTGTAAACCCCAAAAATTGGTGCATCGGTAAGCCTGTACCTATTGGGACTTGTGCAGTTTAAATTTCAAATATGAATACATTAAAGGTTCATTTAATGTACTTCCCGATTTTCTCAGCTGAAACCCCGCCCACTGCCCCACAGATTCAGAGGAAGCGGACCTCATTACTGTGATTCCTGCTGCTCAAATTTTGTTGATTGTTCCCCCATCATCTCCTCTGCTACCCTTGCTCCTGACGCCCCGCTTGTTTCTCAGGTCTTAGCCAGACAAATGACCTGCCCTGAAGGGGTGGAGTTATTTGAGCAATTGTCCCTCCAAAATCATAAGCACTCTCTGTACTCTTTGGTGGAGGGTCTCATTTATTTCTGGTCGCAAATTTGGGTTCCCCCTTCTTCAGATCTGAGGTATTTTTCACGCATCATGACCCCCCACTATTGGCCATCTGGGCAATAAGAAATGCATTGACTTGATCAAGCGGACCTACAATTGGGCGGGTTTAACTAAGGAAGTTCTGGCCTGGATCACTGATTGCGTTACTTGTGCTCAGGATAAGTCAGATCGCTCTGGTAGAAACGGACTTCTACACCCCTTAAAACGGGTGGAGGGTCCATGGACATTGGTGTACATAGATTTTATCATACATACTGCATTCAAAAAGTTCCGGGACTAACACTATTAAGGACATAACTTTTCAAATAAATGAAATTTTATTATTTACTACTTAACATACATCCCTTTCCTCTCTATACAGATTTTAGATTGCTCATACAATCGTTGAAAGGCATGCGCATAGTTCTCCTTTGAAATCGTGTTTAAAACAGCTGTCACATTCTTCTGAATTGTCTCTACATTATCAAAACGCTGCTCCTTCAGTGCCACCTTCAGATTAGGGAACAGAAAGAAGTCAGCCGGAGCTAAATCTGGTGAGTAGGATGGATGGTTAATCACTGTGACTGATTTTCCAGCGAGAAATTGTGAGACAATCAATGATGAGTGGACTGGAGCATTGTCATGCAGAAGAAACCACTCCCCTGATTGGTACATTTCTGGCCTAACCCTGCGAATTTTTTTTTTAAGGCGATCAAGTACCTCTTTGTAAAATGGTCCAGTTACAGTCTGGCCGGGTGGCAAGGGTTGTCACATAGTGTTCCAGCTGTGACACAGAGATAGCTCCAGCTGTATGTCTATACCAGAATCAGTCCTGGGACTTTTGAATGCACTGTGTAGAACACCCCTGCTCGAATGGGTTTACAGCGGTGATGGTGGTGGTGGATCATTTCACTAAATTTTCTCTTTTTATTCCCTGCGCATCCATGATTAAGTCAGAGGAAACCGCCCATCTCTTTGTATGCCACGTGTTTTCAATGTTTGGTCTACCACAGGAGATCATCAGCAACCATGGTCTGCAGTTCACAGAATGGTTCTGGAGTGAACTATTATACATTTTAAAAATCTCCCCCTGTTGCTCCATAGCATATCTTCCAGTCCCGTGGGCAGACTGAGCGAGTTAATCAAGTCCTAGAACAGTGCCTGCATTGTTATGCTGAAGCTGCACAGGACACCTGGGCTAACGACCTTCCCCTCACTCAATTCACCTATAACAATGGGACTCACGCTTCCACGGGGTTTTCTACCTACAAAGCAACGTTAGGCTATAATCCTTCATTCTCAGTCAGTCCCTGCTTACGTCCCAAGGTCCACACTGCCGCAGATCATGCTAAACATATTAGGTCTACTCAATCCTTAGTGCAGGAACACCTCACCAAAGCCATTGAAGACTACAAGCGGTTTGAGGATCATAAATGACTCCCAGGTCATGACGTAATGGTGGGCTCCTATGTTATGCTTGATACGCATCTTTTAGTAATGCAGATACCCCCCATAAGTTTCCAAGTAAGCGTTTGGGCCCCCATTTGGTGGAGAAAGGCTTGGGCAATGGTGCGTTTTGGTTAAAACTGCCAGCCCATTGGAAGCAGCACCCCATCTTCCACTTTTCCCAGTTGTCACTTTTTAAGGGTACTGTTCCCATGGATCCTGAACCAATAGTTGAAAATGGGGAAGATGCCGAGGTAGAGAATATCCTAGCAACAAAGTCCTGTTGGTCCGTTCAGTATCTCATGGCCTGGAAAGGGTATCCAGCCTATGAAAACAGTTGGGTTAAAGCCCACGATTGCGCTAACTGCATGGAACTGGTTGAGGCATTTCATGAATCCCACCCCAATGCCCCCACCCCCAAAAAGTTGCAACAGTGATGGCAATCAAACTTCACAAGGCAAACAAGAATGTGGCCCTTAAGAAGTTCCCCAGTGGTGGTGCCCTCTCTTTAGAAAAAGGAAAGGGTAATGTAAGTCCAGGGGAACGTTCTCTGTGTGTGGATCAGTCGCTCTTCCCGTTCTGAGAAAAAAGGGGCTGAAGAGGGTGACCATGCCCCTCATCACCCAGGGAGACCTTGCCCACATGGTAGACAAGCGCTGGGTAATGGCCTTACCTCTCTGGACTCCTCTCCCAGTACTATTGTTTACCTCAGCCAGTCTCATTAGATAGATTGAGGAAATCTGTGACGAGATCACCAAATTAAAGTTGATTGCTCCAAAACCAATAGAAATTAAGCTCAACAATCAGAATCCGCATAGCCAAAGTGGGATAAAGATTGATCTATAAGCTGGAATCGCCAACAGTTTTGAATTTCCCAGCAGTGCAATTGTCAAAATTAGCCCCCTCTCAAAATCGTCAGGGACGATCCCTGACATGCAGCTCCCATCCAGCAAATCAGAAGTTGCAGAGAAACATCACTTTTGACTGAATGAATGGTCCAGCGACTGAGCATGGGCAGGTTGTGCATCCAAAATCCATTTCAAACCAATTGGGACTGCCCCTACATAGGGTGGCCCTGGGGGATTACTGTTGCTTATTGGGACAGACACTGTCATGCCAACCACTGGAAATGCAGTTGGGTCTCAGTTCAGGCATTTGAGGTCAAACTGACAGTGACTCAGCCTGCCTTTAAATCCTTTGATGTCAGTTCCTAATAAGCTTATCTGCCCTCATCCCCAAATATTTCGCCAGTTAGGTCGAACATTG
The DNA here is from genome assembly GCA_022478985.1 of Massospora cicadina. Lineage (NCBI taxonomy): Eukaryota > Fungi > Entomophthoromycota > Entomophthoromycetes > Entomophthorales > Entomophthoraceae > Massospora > Massospora cicadina. Next base: position 68,003 of record JAKSZP010016128.1, on the reverse strand, counting down.
AGGGACCCAATCCCAGCTTGTTCCCACATCAATTGACCACTATTTAATCAGTTGCATCGCACTGAGAAAGTCTTGGTCAATTTTTTTCCTTTATTTTCCATTAAAAACCTTTCCCTAAATTTATTTTTTTATGTTGAAAAATAAACCGCCCTTTCTGCTGGCACTCACACACCACTCAGGGTTAACGGCTGTATTTGTATGGTATTTTATTATGTGCCTTATGAGATTCTGGCTCACTGGCAGTTATTGGAGAAACTCCTTTCTAGTTTCATGAACGTCATACCAGCGGCAGTGCCTTTGGCATTATGGTTTGCCATTCATGTGCTCCAGCACCTAGGCTGGCAGGCCATTCTAATTCTAACTTGCTGTTTGCCTGACAGCTCCATTCTCATCCGTTGCTCCTCAACTTTTGACTTATGATAGAGTTTGGATCAGATGGGACTAGCATCCTCAAAGTCAATTATATGACTCCAACCCTTCATATGACCATAGTAAGTCTCAGATTTAGAAAATATATCGTTGTAGGCATCTAGAAAGGCTTGGAAATTTTCCAGTTCTTCAAGGATAATTTATTGGAGATATGAACATCAGGTAAAGTACATAACGATTTGTCAGCAGGTAGGCCCATATCTGATATAGACCCAATGTAGTGGACCTGGTTAAAATCCTTAACTGGGATCAGCAGACCTTTCCCAATCATCTGGTGCTTCTTTAAGACCATGTCCTTACTAGTAAGATTCCCCAGTAAAATATTGATAGGTCATTGGTAGGCTGGGTTTAGGATGTCAGGCAATATTCAAGGCTCTAAGAGATTGACTCCATTGATGCTAGTTTTGTGCAGCAGGCAGTTGTGGGGAATTCGAAGGATAATCTTGGTGTCAATCACCTTTTGTTCACCCGCTTTAATCAATACCTCCTCTTCTGAATAAAACGGAATGCCATCTAGGGCGTCTACTGTTTCAGGAAGAAAATTTGTATTCCACCCAGACATCGTGTATCGTAGAGATAAGGCAGAGAAAGAATACTCAACAGTGCAAGCATATTCCTTTTTATTAATCTCATTGTTGGCCAAAATCAGGGGAACCTCATAGTTAAGCATGGAGAGAAAGGCCTGCTTCAGATTGATAATCTCATCATACTTGAGTATAAAATTGAGTCCAATGAGCATATCATATGCATTATTGTCTAAAGCCACCATGGGGGCCGAGAGGAGGAGTTTCCCAAGTCAGATGAGTAAATATGAGTAGGCCCCAATAGCGCGAGTGTTGGTCAGACCTGAAGTGCCAAACTCTAGGTTATAGCCAATGTCAGGGGGCAGCTTAATTTTTTTCATAAGCTTTGATTGTATTATATTCATGTGGAATCCAGTGCCAAGTAGCGATGACTCATACTCCATTAAAAAAACCTCCACTTTGGTTAAGGTTCCCCCAAGTAGGGGGAAGAGCGAGGACCTCCTTCAGCCAAAGAGTAGAAGTAAGTCATTTGGCAGTTTCAGGGTATTTATCTCGGATAGACTGCAGTGTATGAACACTATAAGTGGATTGAATCAGTGTGGCAATGAGCTGGTCCGCGTCACTGGTGGTATCAATAACTTTTAGACCCCTCAGTACCTGATAAAGATATGTTCTGCGGGGTATCCTAGCCATATCCACTCTTTCTGGGTTCAACCTGTCCAGTACTCCACTCACCTGGGGCTCCTAGAACATAGTGACTTATATCTTCACAACCCCTTCAGATTCATCATTGAAGGGGTTTTCAATGCACATCAGGGAGTTCCTAGGACTGGGGGTAGGGTCAGGGCAATCCTCAATGTTAGAGAGGTTTTGAGGCTGCACCTCAGCCCTAAAATTTTTTATAGGAGGCGTTGTAGTTGTCCCAGCTTTATTGTCAACATATAAAGTAGGGGGTATGGAATGCCCCATGACTACAGGTTTCAGACTAGAGTTGTCTGGAGGAGAGGTCAAAGGAGATAGCATTTAGGAGGTGGATGCTTTAACTACACCAGCTTTGAGTCGATCAGCAGCTGTGTGCATTGGAAAAGTTTGCAATTTAGCTTTTATAACCTGGTAATATAACCCATTATTGACAGGGGCAAATGCAACCTGAGAGAGGGGTTTACAATTATGAGCAGGCTTTGGGGCCACTTGGAGAGGCTCATTGTTGAAAAAAGAGGATCTTAGTGGAAAGGTGAGGGCAGGGAGCGCTGCCCCATGGACGCTGATGCACTCTGACTTACTAGCTTGAGTATCTCAGGTTCGATGGGTGGAAGAAAATCAGACTTAAGCTGCACCGCAGGTGCTGGGCTCAGAGTAGTAACCAGCTTAGGGGGGCCCATAGGGGTCATCATAGCTTCCTTCAGTGGGGCTACAGCTGAGTAATACTCAATGGTCAACACCAAGGGGTTTGACCCAACATCTGAAGTAGCTTCAGCATTATAAATATCGGCAACCTCCAACAGAGCCTCCTTGATATTGTGGATAGTCCAGAGGTGGCGTTTTACAGAGCTAAAATGACGAGCTATAAAAGGGTGAGAAGCTAAGCCACTCAGAATGGCCGCCAAAGCATCATCAAGAAGTAACATTTTGCAAGCACCAAAAGCTGGGCTTCACCATAAAAGTGATCAAAAAAGTGGTGAACAATTATCCCTTTTCATGCTGAGGAACATAAAGGCCTACTTCTTCCTCTTATAACTTTGTACTGAGCCAAAGTCATCAATGAGGGCTTTTTTTTTGTGTGTGTGTCTGCCCAAGTTTTAAGGGTGTCCATGCAAGGTACCATCACCTCTTAGGCAGAGCGGCTGAGGCAAGTGATAATATGGTTTATTTATAGGGAATCATATGTCCCCTCCATAACTTCCTCATAGACAAAGAGGAATGCAACAATGCTACCCTCACCAAGGGTAAATTTGTCTTTGAGAGGGAGTTTGGAGATAATTGGGGCAGCCTCATAAGAGTCTTGGTAAATGCTCTGTTCAAGTGTTTTAAGCTGTGTCAGTGCACTGGCTAGCTGCTGAGCTAAAGCATCTATCTGAGGGTTGGAAGCTGCAGGGAGGTTGTGAGGATTATTCACCCCAAAACCACCATTTTTGATAGCGATTTGTGGTGTACTACCCCTATAGTGAGCACACTTATTGGATTTTTTGCAGTTGTTATGCTTGCAGGTGCATTTTTCACCTAAATTCTAACAAATATCTGCAGAAGAAGTTGTTCTTTAGCGCGGGATAATTATTTAGGTGTTTTTAACCACATGTAATAAAATACTACTACTTTAATCTAATATTGGTTTTATAAGATTTTATTAGTGATATTAGAGGGGTCAAGAAGTGAACCCTATTAATAAATTGGTGCTTGGTATTAAAAGTGTATAAAAGCTCAAAGTAATCATACAGGGAATTCAGTACAAGCTGGGTGCATCCAAAATTGGTAATATGTGCTTTTGACATATCATAGTTAATGAAACTTGCCCCGCTTGGATGGAAAGGCCAATGGAGGATTGGTAGCAGGTAGTTTAGTCCATTAAGTAAAGTTTTAAATATACCTAACTCAATCAATAAGTGGGAAAATGTTCTCACCTTGTGGGACCTCCTTTAACCCTATAAAAGGGGCCAGTCTCCGCGGTGTAGGTTGACTTAGATTAGTTGTAAGACAGGGAGGGACCTCTAAATGGCTCCCTTTATTCCGCCAATAATTTGGATTAATCATGTTACCCAAACTTGTGCTATTTTCCTATAAAGTATTATTAAAGGTATTACCCCTATTTGATGGGCTCCACTGAGAATTGACTAGGGTTTTTCAGCCAATATTTTCAGTATTTACCTCCAAACCACTCTTATTTATACACTAGACTTGTAATTGTCTGACAATTAACCAGGATTAGACATTAACTAAGATTTTTTAGCCATATAATTAGGAGATCAGTTTTATATACACCTGGATTTGGAAAACTTGTATTAACTACAACTTTTATGCACAATACATAACCTATAGTATCCTGTAAAAAACTATAAATAATTCAGTGCATATAAAATAACCTGAAAGACCTGGCTAACCTCTAAACTCTATATATACAATATAATGTTTAACTCCATCATTAAGTTGATCAAAAAGTAAATCAAGTATATGGTAATAACACTAATATCAACTTACAAGTTTTTATAGATAAGAGTATATGAGTTCTATCTGGGATATGAGATGTTTGATGCTATGAATAAAATTAATTTAAAGTAATATTTGGGTGTGTGGATAATTCTGAGTCAAGGTACTAAAATAGATCTTTTACATAACAAAAGTTTTTTCACCTTACTTAAAAATTATAGTTTATTATTCTTGAGGATCATTGGAAGGGCCTTATTATTGTCTGTCTTGATTTTCTTCACCGCCTTGGATGGCCCCTTATGAATCAAATTAAGTGTTGAATTAAATTTTACTGGTCCTTTAGTTTCAAGTTAATTATCATTAGATGGGTTCACTTTGTTATTCAGGATAAGACTTTAACTAATTTGAATTTAGCGTTAAAGCTTCTGTGATTTGAAATCAAATGGGAATTTCAAGTCTCAACTTCCTCAAATTTGAGTTCACAAGTAAAACTTTAACTTCCCAACCAGGTGTTAGGATTTTGGTATGCCCAAATTATCCAGCTGTGACAGATTCCTAATAACTATCTACCTTATCCTGATTTAGGTTACTTAATAAGCAACCTTAAGGGATGTATTCATCAATTATTGATACCTTTTATATTTGAATATGTTACCCTACGAGACATTAGTTTAGACTACTTCAGTATTTAAGTACAACTGTGATGATTAATGGCTTACCAGATATGATCATCAGCAATTTTTTTAAGGAGTTCAATTAATTATTTTAATAATTAATGACTAACTTTCTTATGCAATTGATCAGGATTTGTCAGCAGTAGATAATGGTGTTTTCTGAGTTACTGAAGCATTGACAACGCTTTTCTAAGCACTAACTTTGTGTTAGCCTGAGCAATTTGGCCTACTGTGAATGATTATATTGTCCCATTATCTAAGTAGTCTTCTAGATTGCAAAGGTTAATCTGCTGGGGTTGGTTAAAAGCATTACAATACACTATATCAGAAACCATTCCATGGAGGTTCATAATCTAGCTGGTGGTGGATACCAACTAGGGAGAAAAGTACATAATGTTTGTGCGACTCTTTAGGGTTGAATTCATTAGCAAAATATAAATATTCATTGAAGTTCCAAATCAAGAAGTTTTGCACTAAAATTCCCTATTTAAATCCTTTGATTTTATTGAGTAGATACAGACAAAAATCATATTAGTTAATTTATATAATTTTACTCCTGTGTAAGAGTTGTAGAGGCTATATCATTATCTATTTTTCTCTCAAGTTGCCTGGAATGAGGTTTTTATCACTTGCCTATAAGAGGATATCTAGAGCGGGGTTAAAATTATTTATATAGAAGAGACTCATCTGAATAGTTGTCTTCATATAACTATCACTATCCCCTATTCTTACAAAATTATTCACAAAACCTGAGCAGTAAATGGATAAAGTTTACATTTGGTGCTCACTACAGGAGTAGTTAATTTTTTCTGATCAAATAGCACATTAGAGATATCAGGAACATGTAAATAAGAAAAACTTTGGAAGTTGTGGAGAAAACTGAAGATAGTGAATAATAATACTTTGAATTTGGCGTCACTGTAAAAAATGAATTTTGTCTATTGATTCTTATTACATATAGATATTAGAAATTGTGGTTGCAGTCTTCCAATTTACATTGAAAACCATGGAACATGATAAACTATCAATTTAATATGGTAAGTTAGTTCTTAATCCTACCAGAAAAATAAGGAAAATTTTCGAGATTCTATGACTAAGTTATATTCAAAAAATAACTCTTTATTTTAGTTTATATTCCAGCAGTACCTATATCATTGCTCCCAAGTTGTAATTCTATCTTGTTTCTGGTCTTTTCTTTCTGTGTTACCACCATTTGAAGAGTCCCTCTCTAGAAAAGGCCATATCTAAAAAAATTACATTTAACTTAACATTTATTTAATTATAATTTATTCAAATTGTCCAATTTAAAAACTAGGTTGGCCAACACCACGGAATGTATATTTTGAATGTCATTCTATAGCTATCTATATGATGGAAGCTGTAAACTCCAAACCTCAGAGGGAGAGAGGTCATTTCAGAGGTCCATTTGGCCCCTGCAACACCAAGCACCTCATCTCAATTGCTGGTCACCAATGGTAATACCTGTAAGAGTGTATTTCAGGTAAGTGCTTGCTCCTTGGGTCCATACAGGTGACTAGAAGACAGGCTTAGTAATTGATGCCATATTAAACCTCAGCCCAAGTTGGCAATTTTCCAAGTTGCTGACAGGTTATTATGTTGGCCAATAATAATAAATTTAGACTTTATTTCCACCACCTTAACACTTACCTTTTTCGCCATTCAATTAACAAACTCTCTTCTAGCGTAAATTTTGTATATATCAAGTTGACTTGCAAGGTCTTGTGAGTCTTGTTCAATACATATTTCTAACTTTAACTTTCCTAGCGATCTGTGGATCCTGACATCTTGCAAGTTGGGGGACAACCTTTGTCCCAAGCAAATCTAGCCCCATCACCTTCCCCATTGGTTTTTGTTGGCTTCTGATGGTGGAGGGGAGTTTAAAGTTTTCAATTGGATAACTGGCAGTTTAGGCCTCTTGCGCCTACCAGTGGACCTCAAAGGGGAGCGTTAATGCTTTACATGACCCTTGTATTTCTGAATGATATTCCTCCTACCTCCCTATGCAAAAAAGGTCGCCCACCAGTCAATTTTCCTTACACATTGCCTAAGCTCAGGGAAACTCAAGGTGTTTCCTTAGTGAGGGTAATGAATAAAATGGATTTCATCCTTCAATTATTATGAAATTGAGATAGTAGGAATGGTGTTTTTTCTGTTAGTTCAAAATTGTAAAATCATGGCACATGATAAAATATCAATATATTATGGTAATTTAGGTCTCAATACCACTGGAATGATATAAGAAATTGTTTAGGATTCTGCGCCTTAATTATACTCATAATCTTAACTCTTTGGTTTAGATTATATTCCAATAATCCCTATTCCAATGCTACCAAGTTGAAATTCTTATCTTGTTTCTAGTCTTCACTTTCCATGTTCCCACCATTTGGGGAGTCCCTCGCCAGATAGCCCATATCTGAATAAACTACCATTTTACTCAATATTTATTTATCTATTTATAAACTATTCAGTTTTGTTCAGTTTAAAACCCAGGTTGGCCAACACCATGGATGTAATCTTGCGGACATTATTCTATTGCCATCAACGTGCCAGAAGCTGCAAATTCCATACCTCAGATGGAGAGAGGTCATTTCAGAGGTCAATTTTGGCCTTCAAACCTTCCGCACCTTAACTAGATTACTGGTCACCAATGGAGATACTTATAAGAGTGTATTACAAGTAAGTGAATTCTCCTTGGGTCCATAAAGGTGACTAGAGGCCAGGCATAATATCTGGTGCTATATTAAACCTCAGGCCAGTAGGGAAATTTTTCAGGTTGTTACCAGGATATTATGTTGGCCAATATTTAATACATTTAATTTTGATTCACATCACCTTGACACTTACCTTTTCCGCCATTCAATTGAGGCAACTCTCTTCCAGCGTAGGCTTGTGTATTTAAAGTTAATGTGCAAGGTCTTGTGAGCTTTTTTATTACAATCACAAGCTGATACAACAACCTTAGAACTATCAGACATTTGCATGCTAAGGAAAGTCATAACTTCCACTAAGGGGCATTCCAATACACACAATAGCATCCATAGTCTGCACATCATCGCTTTTATGAGACTTTGAGAGTAAAATACACTTGATGAGGTGCAGAAAGTGATGACATACAAACATTAGTCCCATTCTGACCATTAGACTGAGAATTGATAACAAATTCACCCATGCCTTTAATGATGAAGAGACCATATTGTCTAGGTGGAAGTACTTGCGCATGCCATTCTCAGGTGAAGATCAAAGTTAAGATTAATCAGAGCATGCACCTGGTAGTGGACCAATGTTGCTATTTATTCAATTTTTAGTCCATCAGTATTCTCATTGAAATTTCATTCCATTGTAATGTTTTCTTAAATTTTGGTCTTGAGCGAGGTAGATTGGGTTGGTCATTTTTGCATTTATATCGAGGCAGAAATCATTGCTCACATATCTTGAGCAAAAGGGTTAAGGGGCAGCTCCCCAAGATGTGTACTTAGCTCTCCCCATTAAGGAATGCTAATATGAATAATATCAATGAAACATCCACCACCATTACTGAAAATAATGAGTGGTAGCCCTCCATTGTTCACGCCAGTTTCATTGGAGGAGACATAATCTTTATCTATATAAAACTAAAAAACTTCTTTGTTTCTTTAAAATTTTTAATTTATCAGGGAAAGTACAAAGTAACCAAGCACTTTACTGTAGGCAGAGCGCTGGGTTTTTATAAGGTATGGGGGCTGATTCACTTACTTCTATGAAAACAGGATGGAAGTTGAATATTCCCAGGGACGCCATATATATGTCCATAGTTGTTTTGCCATTTTTCTATTGTTATCTAGGACCTATAGAATCGGATATGGTGGATGGATCATGCAACTCTTTGATTGGAGGGGCTTTGACAAGATTATTGTGACCAAATATTTTTGCTTCAATCTCCTCTGGTTTGCTTCTTCTGAATAAAATTTTTTCAATTGTTGCATCTGAGGATTGATTGATTCATTCAATTGGGGATTCTTCCCTCAACTAAGAATGGTGATTTCACCCTTTAGAAGATTGATTGTAGTCTGCTAATGTGATTACAAATCTTTTATCAAACGTCCCCAATATTGTCTATGTATGCTTTGGTGGATTATGTATTGATGAAGGGGTTGGGGAGCCCACTGGCTTGGGGTCAGGGTAAGAGTATTCTAATGGAAGGTGGCAGCCTTCACTCATCAAGGGTGTGACTTAAGTCTGCTATCTTCTCCAGTAATAGTGCTTGAGGAACATTCCATTTCTTAATAAAAAAAGGTGCAACGTTCTGTCAAGCCTGATGGTCATGGTGGGGGCCCCTACATTAAGCTTTTCTAGAAGGACAGGGTCTACTTCCCTTTCAGGTGCCTGTACCAATGTGTAATTTTTGTGTGGTAAGGGAAGTTTGATGGCAGAGATGCTGGTAGGCTTGGGAGGAGGCGGGGGCATGAGTGCATTAGGATTTTTTAGCATAAAGTCCCCAAACAGTTCCTAACATTTGGTGCAGTTTCTACAGGGACCCAGATGTTCTCATATAACTTAAATCCTTCCAGGCCACCAGGTATTGTATTCCCGCTTGATTCTCCGGGTGTTCAAGGCCTCCTTCACATTAAATTCCAGTGCTCAATCTATCAGTACCAGTTTGATCTTGTCCAGCCTTTCCCCTTTGAAGGGAGACAGTGCGGAGGCTTAGAGCCATGTGGATTTCCAATGAGGGGAAGCTCCACATGGAAGGATTCACTAGGCAGGACATTGCTGATGGGAAATGTGATAGCTCTTTTGCACGCCAACCTTTGTCATGGCACCTTGAGATAAAGATTCTTTGTTACCACCATCACAAGGTTGCCAACCTGATAATTCAGGACTGAGAGGCCTTTTTGGTTGGAAAATCATTTGGCATCATTGGAGGCTTTCATCAACTGCTTCTGCACTTGTTGATGTATCTTTTGGATGTGCACTGCAAAGCTATCTGCCATGGGGAGGCAGAGTGTATCTGGGGGCTGATGGTAAAAGTGGGGTTGTAGCCTATATTGGCGTACAGTAACAACCGATTATTAATTTGTGAATGAGTTGTTATATGATAACTGGGATAGTGGGAGGTTGTAAGCTCATGTATCTTGGGAGGTGGCAGCATAACAGTGGATGTATTATTCATGTGACTTGTTGGCCCTCTCTAATGTCAGTTGGATTGTGGGTGGTACATGAACAACTGACACTGTTTAATTTTTGATGCCTCACGTAGGGCGTCCCAGAATTTTGAGGTAAACTGGGGCCCTATAATGCTTATCACTTCATGTGGCACTCTGAACTCAATGAAAACATGCGACACAAATTGCCAATTCATGACTCAGCTGTGGTTGTCTGTAGACACGAGGTAAATATGGCATATTTCATGGATAAGTTTTATGAACACCAAAATCACATTGAATCCCCGCAAGGTCAATAGGGCTATTGTTGGAAATCAACTGTAATGACCAATTCTAATTAAGCTTAAGGTTCGGCGTCTCAGTATAATAAGATATTAAAAAATCCATTATATATCCAATTATCTTTTAGACCAACAATCAACTCTTTGGAGTTATCAGTCTCAACCTCCTTAAGGGGTTAAGCCTTCCAAGGAGATTAAGCATTCCAAATGGGTTGATCACATGAGGGGAAGGTTGATTTCATATAACAAAAATCTTATCAGATTGGATAATCAGATATATAAGTCATCTAACAGAAAAGATATTATCTCGTTTAAAGAATAAAAATCCTTACAAAGATCTAATAAATCCTCTCTTATTAATATCTCTAAATTCTAACTAATAAAGGACCACATATGTTGGGAGTTTTGCCCACATTCCCAGCCTTCTAGATTACCATGGGTCACTAGGGGATAACTCCTTATAGTGAGTGAATTATACATCAATTGACCTTAATTTTAGGTTAATAATGTTTGGGGGATTTTAGCCTCTTTCTGCTCGACACCACTTTCTGAATGATTTTGAAAAACAATCAATTTTCTATCACTGCCTTACCACATCAACTACCCAAATAATGGCCTTGGATCAACCACCTGCTAGAGTTTACTGCCCATCAGGCAAGAGCATGTGGACTGGCTTTTCCAGTCCACCAAGTACATCCAGTCTCTATGTCTCTCCAAGGGACTTATTGCTACACCTCACACAGTTCCACCCAACCTACAACAAATCCATTAGCCCTACCTCAATCCTCAATCCACTTTTGCCTCTGAGTCAAGTATGGATGTCTCTTCCCATATACTGACAAAGTGATGATTGCTTGCAACTGCCAACTTCGCAATAGCAGGAGAAAAAGACTTCATTTCTTATAAGGGCTATTTTGACATAGGCTTTCCCACCAAAGAGGATACGGCTGCAGAAGCAGCTACGCCCTTAATATATATAAACACCCCCATTACCACCACTCAAACATGTTTACCAGATGATACCACACTTGTGGTAACCTTTGCAAACCTCGCCTCACACCTTCCCCCTCAAACACTTTATGAGGAGTTTATGTTAGGGATGTCCACTTATGGCAAAACCCCATCCTCCAATTCATTGTCCCATGTGGTGCTGAGTGCCTCGTGGCACCTCAAGCAATGGCCATCATTACCCCTCACCAGCTGAACATGGCCCAGCACATCCCACCGCGTGACTATATTTCATCCACACCCAACCATTTCTTTTGGGCTCACATTGACAATGGTCACACAATTTGTCCCCTCTGCCATGAGTTGGACCACACAAAAAACATGTCAATACAATAAACCTGCAAACACAGCCAACTCCACCCATGAGGCCACACCAACAGCGTTTGAGTGGTGATTTTGGCTGCCCCCACCACCAGGTTGAGTGCTCAATGAATCAGCAACAAAATTGAGCAACTAAAATCTAAGCTGGCCAATCTACACCCATGTCAACCAATCAGGAGCAAATTTGGACCCATGTTCAATATAAAAAATCTCCCGCCTCAAAACTTACCCAAACACAGACACCTACCACAGAATCTCCCCAAGTCAACCAAAATCCCTGGAACTTATTGGATGAAGTGACCAAATCTAGTGAAATCGTCCCACCACTGGGATATCCAATCGATTAAGAACCTTATCTAAATTCAGACTTTGATGCCCCAGCCCCTGACCAACTGATATGTCCCCAAACCCAATGCCACCCCTTTCCAAAACGACCACCAGCTTGCTGAGGTCGCGGTGGCCTTGCCCAAAAATCCCCATTTTCATAGAATTTGTGCGAAATCCGTCAAGGAATTTAAAAAAGGGCTGCACATTCCCTGTTCCACTCTGATTTTCCTCCTACTGCAAAAGAGGAAATTAACGCCTCTATGAAACTGCCACCACCACTGTTAAAGATGTCGCTGAACTGGCAGAATTTTTCCCATCCACACGCATCACAAGAGCCAATATTGAAAAATTAGAATTTCTGATGCCCACATCTAGGCTGAACACCATGTTTCTGAACTCATAGAGGCTTTAATCAAGGCCCAACTTGTCAATCTCAACAACTATTTACTTCATCTCAACCCTCATCCCACAGGCACCCAACCCACTTGCTCTCAGCATTGATTCATCTCTACAATTATGAGCCTGATGATGATACTCCTGATCCCCCCTCCCCCTCCACCATGGTGGGATAAGTGGCTCGCCACTGTGCACCCTGGTAGGTTATTTGCTCATTTCTTTTTTTCGTGTCTTGCTGCTCGATAAGAGGTGTTCAGTTCATGTTTTAATTTTTAGTCAGTTTAGTTTTGGAGTTTCAGTTTTGGTATTGTCCATCTCCTGTTCAGCTTGCCTCAGTTAAATAAATGTTTAAGGGATTTTAGGTAATTCACCTGGTTCAATTTGTTGAGGATTGATCTAGGTGAATGCTTAAGATCTCATTGGGCATAGTTGCCAATGAAATGGGGGCATATGATAGTTGATCAATGATTAACTATCAGGTGTACCAATTGGGATTGGTCAGGTTTCATCACCAAACAATTGGGAATTTAAGGAGCAAGTTGCAAGGTGAGTGATGCCGCCTGCAACTAGAAAATTGATCAGTTGTTTCATGACCTGCCAAATTGGGTAAAGAGTCCCATTATCTAAGCAGGTTACTTACCAAATATGGTTAGTTCACTGTGTTCAATTAGAAAACGCTAGGAACACGTTTTCTGAATCTTTTCTTTCTAGGTTTTAAGGATGTCCAATGATGGAATCCTAAACAGGATGGGGAAGACCATTGCTGATGAGATAGTGAAGGGTAATTCAATGGCAATGGCTGCCATTTCATCGCTGAGGTGCCAACCAAGGGTTGGGCGCCAGATTCCCTTTATAAATCTCCCTAAGAAATCACTTAATAGAAAACAATAAAATATTATCAAAACCATCAACTAGCAGAATTCAGTATTATTTCTATTAATCTTAAAAGAAATTATTGCTGTGTGCTTAGTTGGAGTATCTCTAGTAAGATAAAGAGTAAGGATCAAGGATTTAGAGAAGAGAATACTGAGCTAAGACAGGAATTGCTGCCAACTTTGTGTCACCAGAGGATAGGCCGTAAATTAGGGATCTGAGCATGGATCAAGCTAGGCGGATAAGGGTATAAATCCCTACTGAGGACATCTAGAGTATTTTGAGGGGGAATATTGGTCAACCGTTGGACCAAATCTGAGTGATTTATTCAACTATGGATAATAGTCTTCATACTAGTATCAATCATATATATCATCAGACAACGAGGAGTGGTAGCATAGCGGGGTGAATTCTGCTCCATTATGGGTCAGGTTTTGATAAAAACAGATTCAAAACCAGCACAGGCTAAAAAACTTGGTGTGGTATATTTGTACCAAGGTTGCCCTGCCTCATTTTATTTTTATATCATCAAATCAACGCTATGATTGCACATAACCAAACCTGTGCATTTATTAATTTTAGAGGTTATGATTCATGAATGAGCCGTAAAGCCCCTAGAATTTTAACAATTGGTGCTTACTACAGGGGTTGTAGTTGAGTGGGATACTAGGACAAGATATCATAAAAGGGAGATAAGAAAACTCTGGATGAAATTTGCAACCATCAACAGGAATGCCTTGAATTCTGCGGATCTTAGGAATTTTCTGCCTTGGAGGAGAGAGTTACCAAGATCGAGGAAGGAGTCAAAAATGTCGCTAGTTTCAGCAATGAGTTACTAGGAAGAGTAACATCATTAAAGAAAAACAAAGGAACTTTAGTTCAAGAAGCATTATTCTTGAAAATGGAGCGTGAAGCAGATTGCTTTCAATTACAGGCATTCAGTGCAGATATAGAGCGGCTGATTAAGCAGGTTGAGGAGTTGAAGACTCACAAATGTGAATGTGAGCCATATGCAGCGACTGAAGCTGAAGAAAAGACCCTGAGAACTCCAGTTGGAAAGATGATTCTTCCACAAAATATTCTTCCTGCTTTCACAGCTATTTAGGAGATGACTCCCAAAATTACACCTTAAGTTAGTCGAGTAGCCAAACCAAGAGTGGTGGCTAGAGAAACTTTGAAGGAATTTAAAGCTACGCCAATGTTATCTACTTTCCATTGGGATAATGCCCCTGCATTATTCTGATCAAGTGAAATGATAATGTTTGGTTACAGTGATTGTCAAAAGGCTTTGATGGTGATGAATTTCTTGGATACCAATTGACAGAACCTAGTGATGCCCCATCTAGAGGGGACATCTGGTTGTATTCAGAGGCCAAGGCGGCCATTATGAAAAATTATGGAAGTCACTACATAAATGTTGAAGCGCAAGCAAGAATTCATGAGAATTTAATTTCAGAAGGATGAACCCTTAGCAAGTTTTGCCGATTTTTTATACCAAGAATCGCAGGTTTTGGTTGGAGAAAAAGTGCAGGATGATTTTGATTCACATATTTTAAATTTTAAATTTTTTAAATTTATTGTGGGGAAGGCTGACCATGGGACGGACACTTCCAAATATGACTCAGGACAGATAAACTTAGTACTGGGGGAGGCACCCCAGAGAAGTGATGCTATCTCTTGTTGCCAGCGGAAACGCCACTTATGGGGAGGGGGGAGGGAACGTGTGAAGGGGCCGTAGCCACTATTGAGCACGTTTGGATGAAGGGGTCTGATTTGATGAACCAGACTGGGAACCAGGAGGAGACCAGCTGTTGGCGACACGGTGGGAGGTATCCAAACATCCATGCTTGAAAGTGGTCCACCAAATGAGACCGGAATCTGTGGACAGTTTCTGGGAGGGTGGGGGTGGAGCCTGCGATGGCATCTAAGACAATCTTGTGGATGGTCCACATGGCGATTGCAACCACCAGAGCATGGAGGGAGGGTGGAAGGGAGGAGGCCATTAATAGAGCAAATATATCTCTTGACAGACTGAAGGGATGCGTTTGATCCTGGCCCAGCAGACGTTGAACTTCGCGCCATATCACTTTAGAGGTGGGGCACTTCTCCAGGCGGTGGAACAGCGTTCCATACTGGCCGCACACGACACAGGATGAGTGTAAAATGTTAGAGCACTCATCTGTATGATACACCCGCCTCAGGCAGCGCCACACATAGTGCGGACTTGAGGCTGCAACAGAGGGTGATGTATATATTTCCAGATTGTTTTTTGGGTCTTAATGGAATAAGGGATGTCCATCATGTCCAGATAGTCCACCCTGGATAGGACATGGGGCCGAATGGGGATCATGCCATCATGGATGGGTAGCCCCTGTACCTCTTGTGTGAACTGAGGAGAGGGGCGGCCTCTTTGTTGTATATGTCCACTAATACGAATTCTCCACTCTGCGCTTCGCATGGAGAGGAGTATTCGTTTGTAGTGGGTTTTAGTCCTGTGAGGACCTGTGGCCGATGTGTGTGATGCGAGGTATTTCATCAGGGAGTGGGGGTTCGATGGATTGTTGAGGCCCAAGGCTCAGGAGAAGTTGGAGTGAACTGCGCGGGACCAGTGTTGGGATGGGAGTGTAGGAGCGGTGATGGCTGCGATCCAGGTGCCCAGGATCTTGGCAGCATGGGCTTTGAAGTCAAGCAGCCCATGCCACCATGATGATGAGGGCCAAACATGACCTCTAGCCGCACTGGTGGAGGGCGGCCTGACTAAAGCCATCCTTGCAGCAAGGCATACAAGGATTTGAAGATACTTGGGGAGAAGGGAATGGCATGGGCTCTGACCAGACTTTGGATAGGAGCATAGAGTTGGCTAAAACAACCCTGTCAGTAAGTGATGTAGGGTGGGCTCTGAGAGAGGCGATTCGCTTTGTCACGTTGTCCAGAATATGGCACTCCATTACTGCTGACGCATATTCGCCTGCCTCCATCCACACGCCCAGATGGCGCACCAGTCCTATGGTAGGACTTGGCACCAAGGGGAGCACCAGTGGAGCGTGTGTGTTGAGTTAGTAAGGCGTGGACGTGGGCGAGCAGATGGGCCGGGTTGGGAACTAATTGCTGGGGCCCAGCAGTTCTGAAACCGACCAAGGAGGATGATTTCGGTTTTGGAGGCGTTCAGTGCCACATTGCTTACCCGGGAATATTCCTGGATGAGAGCTTCAAGCGCGCGTGCATCTTGATTATTAGACACCCCAACCACACAATCATCTGCGAATGCCAAAATCTTGACTGGGGTTTGGCCTGGCACATGGACCCCAGTGAGGTGGGCATTCACATTTCGCAATAGTGTGTCAAGGCTGAAGTTGTATAAGAGTGGGTTGAGGGGGTCCCCTTGTCGCAGGCCCCTTTGAGGGCGGACTACTTCCGTTAGGAAGCCAGGGCCACGCACTGCCATTGTTGCAGATTCTGTGAGCAGCATCACCCAGTTAATGAAGCGAGAGGGTAGGCGGAATTGATGGAGGCAGGCCCTTAGGTATTCCCAGTTTACTCTATCATAGGCCTTTTGTTGGTCCAAGAATACAAGTGCCCCAGAGGCTGTGGACTGACATACAATAGCCACAGAGTGCACGTTATCCCAAATCGACCTTCTGGGGATGAAACTGAATTGTTCTGGGGAGATGATGGCAGATGCTACAGTCCCTAAACGGTTAGCCATAATTTTTGTTAAAATTTTGGTGTCTGTGTTTGTTAGAAAATGGGGCGCCAGTTGGCTAAGTCAAGCTTATCCCCTTTCTTGAAGAGTGTGACAGTAAAGGCCTCATGTCCTCCTGGTAGGAGGCGCGTTTCCAACAGGCTTTGGTTAAGTGAGGCAAGCAGAAGTGGGGATATATATTTGAAATATTTTTTGTAGAACTCATATGGAATGCCATCTGAGCCTGGGCATTTTCAGTTTGGTGCACCGCAAATGGCTGTCCATAATTCGTTTGGAGTAATTAAATTCATTATTTCTGGGTATCAGAAAATGGTGCAGATATGAGCTCAGTTGAGAAATATCGCCACTTCAGCCAGCTGAATTGGTTCATCTCAGTACAACTTGGAGTAATATTTTTGCATTTCAATTGCCACTTTGGCTGGTGTATCCGCAATGGAATTATCCAGTCTTTGCACCTGTGTGCAGGCCACACTCTGGCGTGGTGCAAAATCTTTTTTGAAAAAATATGTGGTGCACTTGTTGCCTTTTGTGATGTGTGTAGCCCTGTATTGAACACAAACCCAATGTTTGTGTTGCCTTTTGAGTGCGTTGAGGTGGGCGGCTGCCTCCACCCACTTCCGGCCCCATGCAGGGCTGTATCCTGTAGCTGGAATGTTGGACTCCAAGTGTGCCAATTTTGCCAGAGTGCATGAGATAACCACCAATGTGGCTCGTGAGCGTCTGGAGGAGAGATGGCGAGAGTGGCGGATGGTGTCTTCTTTGAAAGTTGCCCATGTGGAAATGGGGTCCATGCAAAACGGTGCAACAAACTTTTTTGCCAAAGTTGCCTCTTCCACCCATGTGGAAAATCCTGGTGACGTGAGCTCGGGGGGCGGATTTTGCACCAATGTGGGGCCTTAGCAACTGTGACAGGTAGGTGGTAGGTTATTGAGACCAGTTGGTGGTCGGAGAATTCCATTTTCATTGTTTTGAAGTGGGAGAGGTGGGGTTGGAATTTCGCCGGCGTTAGAATAAGGTCAATGCAGGTCATGGACCTTAATTGGCCATTGTGGATGTGGGGACGCAGCATGTTTTCGAGCAGCGGGGCATGTTGTGGCAGCACATCCATTAGCCCAAGGGTGGCCTTTAGAACGTGTAGTTCTACATGACCCTGTGGGGCGTGGGGTGAGGGCAGCCACCGATCCGTTGGTGAGGTTAGCCAACAGTTCATGTCGCCCACTAGGAAAGAATCAGGGGATAGTGGGAGGGATTTGACCAATGAGAAAGATTCCTGACGCCGTGTGCACCATTTGGGGCATAGATGTTGACAATTGCATGTGCTACATCAGCCCACGAGAAGGTGACGATGAGCATTCGCCATTTAGGAATGTTTCTGAGGATACAAATTTGAAAAAATTATTTTTCTGAATTAGCACCCCACAGTGCTTCGACCAAAAGGATAGGGATGGGAGGAGCATTGTTTTCCAAGTTTCCATAGAACCTCATGGACAGTGGGACTCCTGGATGGCCAGGATATCCACGGGTAAATTATGTTGTAAAAAACTCAGTTTCCTAGCCTGGGACAGGGAGGCCTTGAGTCTGGAGATATTCAATGTCCCTAAAGTGAAGGTTTCCCCCATCGCACCTTAGGTGTGAGGGAGTGGGCCCCCAGGCCCACCAGCCTCTTCAAGGTCCCCACGGGCTTTCACAGCAGTGCGGGTGTTAGCAGCAACGCTATCAGAGTTTTTGTTGATCTTTGTGGAAAGAGTCACGTTGGCTTTGGCCTTCAATTTTTATTTTCCCAACATTGGACGAATTTTTTGCGGTGTGGATGAGTTTGGTGCACCTTTGATTGGGTCAAAAAAATTTTTTCAGTTGGGATAGGTCCCAAGTCAGTTTCAACTGGAGCTTGGGTGCAGCAATTGGGTGAGATCTAATCTCCCATCAGATCCTCAGATTGAGTGACCCACTCGGCATGGGCTTCCCAATCTGATTCGTTGATGGATTCCCAAGTTGCTTCCACCGCAAAGGTTTCCATATCCTCATGGCATTGTGAGTGTGGGATAGCGGTGGTGGCCTTGGCCGTTTTCTTGGCCGCGGCCCTATGGGCCTGCTTGGCCTTCTTCCATTCTTGTGGGGAGATAGGCTTCACCAATAGGTAGCAGCCTTGTGCTCCCCACGGGAAAGCCTCCTTAGTGCTTGCAGTTGGTTTGTAGTGCGCCTCTCCATTGGCCATGGCTACTGAGGGGTGCTCTTGGAATGGGACGCCCTCCTTGATGGGGCATGCATGTGCCTTATGGCCAAATGCATCACAGTGGGTGCAAATGGGGGGCGCGCTGTCCACGGTCACCTGGAATGGGTGGGTGGTATGCCCTGCAATATCAATAAAAGTGGAGTGTGGGATCTGGGTTAGGTCCTTTGCGATCTCCTCAGTTGGGGTCAGAACTGCAATGGCTTTGCCAGTGCACAGATGTGGCATCAGCGTGAAGCGTTGCATTTTGA
The DNA here is from genome assembly GCA_022478985.1 of Massospora cicadina. Classification (NCBI taxonomy): domain Eukaryota; kingdom Fungi; phylum Entomophthoromycota; class Entomophthoromycetes; order Entomophthorales; family Entomophthoraceae; genus Massospora; species Massospora cicadina. The sequence continues at coordinate 48,683 of JAKSZP010016128.1, read as the reverse complement.
AAGATTGTATTTCGCCGTATATGGCGAGACCATCTTTCAGGTGTTGCTCCAAAATGTCACGTTTTACTGTAGTAGGAAAAAAGTCAAACGTGAGGAAAATTTGGTTGGATTTTGTCCATCTGGTGCATTTGGTTTTGACAACCCGTTGCCCTTTGGGGAGGTCAACCACTATGCGCACCGCTGCAGCCTCATCTGCTGGTTTTTTGCTTTTGAAACCTAGGTCCAGCCAACCGCGTGTTATGGAGTGAGGTGCAACGTACACCGCGGTTGGGAAAATTTTGTGTACATCTTCACAAAATTTTTCCCATAAGGCTGTTTTTTGGATGTCCAGATATACGTAGACTCTGAATTCCACCGACGAAAGTGGTTGGGAGTGTGGCGTCTTGATGTACTGGTTGCATCATGCTTGCCATGCGTGTATCTCTGGGGAAATCGTGACTGCCAGTTTTTTAAGATTTTTGTCTATTCCGCCGGATTCTCTGGGGCGTTTTTAGCGTTGGAGGCCGCGGGCCTTCCACCTGCTCCTCTTACCTTGCTTGCCCAACTGCTCCCTGACATGGGCGCAGACTAATCTCCTCTGTGAGATTATCAAACTAGATTCAGTCTTGAATTGAATAGGTTGTAAAAGTGATTGCAATGAGAAAGAAAAGTTTTTGATTTTGATTCACATATTATGCTGCAAGCGGCTCTTCTGCCCTATTGCAATTTGCATTGAATGATGTCTTTTGTGTTCACAATGGAGATTACCACCTCGTAGATGGTGGATCATTTAAAATTTATTAGGAGCTACTTTTGATGCTCCAAATAGAAGTTTCAAACTGAATTTAGTACAAAATTCGAATCCTACAAAGGGGAACAAGAGCACTAAGGAATCCACTAATCAAACAATATTGGGAAATTAACCTGAAGTTTTAATGCAGATCAATAAGAAAGAAAAACGCTGGTACCAATGTGGAGGAAAAGTACACTTTGCTATGCATTGTAAGAAGTCTAAGGAACAGATCAATGTAGTCCAAGTGAAAGAGTCTAAACCCATACAGGAGGTGGGAAAAGGGCCCACAGCCTAGACGGAGAACAGTCTAGAGCTGCGAAAAAACTCATTCCCCAATATTATGTAAAAATAAATTGACATTAGTGATCTGTTTGTCAATGATGATGTGCAGGATCAACTATAACAAGTGGTCAATTTATACATGAAGGCAGTAACAAGATCGGGAGCAAAGGGGATTGATCCCAAAATGACTAAGGAAGTTGTTGGCCGTATGCATGGTAACTGGTGGACAAGATTCGAGATGTGGAGAATATGGAAGAACTGACCAAAGTCAAATCAGATGAGGCAAACCTCTCTATCCCTCTTAGCGCAATCAAATAATCATTTCCTGATCTATCAGCGCAAATAATTCATGCCTTTTATTTGTCAAATAATTCCAGTATACATTCAGTAAATACAATTTTAAAATACTCTGAGTGTACATATATAGATCTATTAGTGAATCAAGTACAGTTAAGGGCTATCGTTGACAGTGGAGCACCCATCAATGTGTCTCGACCAAGCTGGTGAAGAAGATGAGGATCTCGCCTAATTTAGAACACAAGAAAGAATATGGGACAGATAGCCAAATAATATCATCTCCTGTGGAGTGTATAGTGCTCTACCACTTTGATTTGGACTCTTAGTGGTATCCACCCCAGCAGTAGTTTTGGCCAACCAAAACTATGATATTCTGATTGGTACAGAGTTTCTATGAAAATACAGAGTTAAATGTAACTTCAAGGATAGTATGTTAACCATATTGGGTCAGAAGATACCATTGGTTTATAGTAAAGATGGGAAAGCTCCACTGACTAGGAGAAATAACTTCATCAATCTGATCTACAATGATGGCATTATCCTGATTTGATACCAATTAGTTGGCTGGAAGCGACGAGAAATGCCTAAAGAATTCCTGTAAAATTAGAAAAAACTGTTGAAGATTAAGAATTTGAGAACCATACTGCCAGGATCACAGATAATAGTCAATATGGGATTGACATTGAAGATACCTGAGCAGCTTTATGGAGAAGTTGGAAGCCCCTGAAAGAAGTCCAGAGTAGAGCCTTAGGTGGCTCCTGGAATAATTATGCTAGCATGGAGAAATTTGAGCTCTCCTAGCGAATTTTAGTGAAAGGTCCAATGAAGATTAAGAATCAGATTGTCACATTTGTTCATCTAATCCTGATTCTGAACTGAGGAAATTACACAATTTTGAGACCCTCAATGAAATGGGATTACCAGATGGGGTGATCAAAAGTATCAATTTATTAGTTGATTGAGAGCAACTCGCTGATCTGATGGACATATAGCAAGTGGAGGTGCTTGAGCTATTCAACAAGTATTGGTAAGGTTTTGCCCAGGACAACCAGATTTGTGATGCATGAGGAATATTATCCACAAAAACACTAGGGAAAATTTTCTGATAAGAATGAGACTAATTTGATGGTCAAAGGTGGATGAAGCGGTAGTGGAGGAAAAAATCAGTAAACTAGTGAAGCATGGGCTTCTAGTTCCATTGTCAAGTACCTGGGTTTTCTATCCTTATCATGAAGAAGAAGGATGGCTCTAATTGGGTAGTAATCAATTTTTGGAAGCTGAATAAGATTACAAAAAAGATCTTACCCATACCACAAAATAACAATGCTCTAGATCATTTGAGAGACAAAGTATTTCTCTGCAATGGATCTAATATTGGGATATTGAAAAATTGATTTGTCAATGAAAAGACCAAGAGAAATGCACAACTATCACCATACAGGGGCTGTATCAACCAACGAGGATGTTTAAAGGTTTATGCAATACACCTGCGACGTTCCAGAGGGCCATGGACGCTAGCTTAAATGACCTGAAATTATCATGCGTCCTGGTGTACTTAGACGATATATAAATGTGTTCAGTAGGTCTTTTACTGACCATTTACACCACATGGAGGAGGTTTTTAAGTGACTATCCTCAGCTAACCTTAAGATCGAGCTGAGGAAGTGCCACTTCTTCAAGAAAGAGTTGGAAATCTGGAATTCATAATCAACTCTTGTGGACTGCAGCCACAAGCTCAGAAAATTGAAGCCACAAAGTGAAAGCTTTACCAAAGAATGTCTGTGATATCCAAGTGTTCCTTGGAATGGTCAGAAACTATTAAAGATTTATTTGGAATTTTGCAAGAATTGCTGAGCCCCACTTCCATTTACTAAAGGGTCCAAAAAGATTTTTTTGGAGTGAAGAGGCCCAGAGTTCTTTCAATGAGTTATGCTAGTATTTAATAGATTCTCTAATTTTGAATTACACAAATGTAGACCAAAAATTTATATTACAGACTAATGCTTAAATAACATCAATCAGCGCCATCCTGAGCCAAGTAGATGAGCTCAAGGGACAAACATCCAGTAGCGTACAAAAGATAGACAACCTCTCAGCAGCTGAGAGAATTCACATCATGACTGAGCATAAATGACTTGTGGTTATTTATGCCTGTAAACAGTTTTGGGTGTATATTCATGAGATGCACTTCAAAGCGGTGATAGACACTCATCATTGCGTTGACTACACAATTTAAGAGCCAGAAGGATAACTGACCCAATAAACTTTTCTCTCTCGTTGCAATCACTTTTGCAACTTATTCAATTCAAGTCTAGGTAAGTTTGATAATCTCTTCAAGGAGATATATGTGTACACAATGTTGGGTAGCATTTGGGCGAGTAAAATTAAGGGCACAGGTGTAGGCCTCACATCAACCAAGTTTTGTAAACGCCCCAGCAAATCCAGCGGCATAGATAAAATTAGTAGTAAAAAACTGGCGGTTACCATTTTACAGAAATTTTGGCCTGGCAAGCGCGCTGCAACCAGTTTATCAATATGCCACACTCCCAACCACTATTGTTGGTGGGACGCGGGGTTCGTGTCTTCCTAGATATTCAACAAATGGCACTTTGGGAGAAGTTTTGTGGAGATGTACACACAAAATTTCCTGAAAGCAGTGTACGTCGCACCACACTTCATGCCTCGCAGTTGGATGGATTTGGGATTCAAAAACAAAAATGTGGCAGACAAAGCTGCAAAATTGTGAGTGGTAGTGGACCTCCCGGATGTCAATGGGTAGTCAAAACAAGTGCAAAAGCTGGACTAAATCAAACCAAATTTTCGTAACTTTTGACTTCCTACCTACTACAATCAAGCGCACCATTCTGGAGCACCACCTGAATTCTGGGCTCCCCAAATATGAGAAATCCAATCCTTTGAGATGCAGTGCTTTACGCTCATGCTAGACCTGTGCATGGGCTAGGAGATTGCTGTTTTCACCCCATCTGTGGGGATAGCAGAAGATTTGACCCAAATCCCTCACACCACTTTTGTCAAAATTAATGGCAAAACTCCCTCCCATTCAAGGTCACCATGGATAGCGCACCTCCTACCTGAACTTTCTGTCACGCTTTTGGCCACAAGGCCCATACCTGCCCCATCAAGGAGAGCATTACTCAAACCAAAATAATCCTGGAAACAATGTGTGGTGCAGACACCCACTATGAAGTGGCAGTAAACACTGACGCAGCCTTCCCATGGGGCGCGCAGGGTGCTACATTCAAGTCAGGCTTTTTCCCCACAATAGCGTAAGAAGGCCAAACAGGCCCGCAGAGCAGCAGCCAAGGTGGCGGCCATGGCCGCATCTGTGATCCTGCCCACCCAGCTCCAAGAGGGCATCGAGTCATTTGCTGCAGAAGTGGCTCATGAATCCCTCAACCAATCAGATTGGGACGCCCAAGCTGAAAACCCAATGGGCAAGTCAGTTTCACCTGACCAATGCTACCAAGCATCGATTGAATCCAAGTCATTCACCAATATTCCTGCAGAAATTCCACCTTCATGCGATGGTGCACTGCAAGTGCACACAATACCAAAGATTCGTCCCACAGTGGGGAAAAAACAGAAGGCATAAGCCAACACAAACCCCTCAGCTAAAGCTTCCCATACCAAACCATACTCCATAGCACAGATTACCCGCGCTGCTAGACAGCAACGTGCTGAGAACAAGAAGGTTGTAGGGCATGGGTGCCCTTCCCCTGCACCTAAGGTGCAATGGGGGAAACCTTTACTATAGGGACGTTGAACATCGCTGGACTCAAGGCCTTGCCATCCCAGGCTAGGAAACTGAGTTTTTAAAAAAATATTTACCCATGGACATCCTGGCCATTCAGGAAAACCACTTTCCTCATAGTGCAGAGGACACATGGGCAACCATGCTCCTCCCTTCCCTTTCCTTTTGGTCACCACACTGTGGGGTGCATATTTGAGTGACCTGTAGTTTTAAATTTATGTCATCCACATTGTACCACAATGGCCACATCCTTGTAGTCACCTTTTCATGGGACGACGAATTTCATGCTGTCATTAACATTTATGCTCCAATCTATGCACAAGATCATCAGGAATTCTTCTCAGTCGTCAATTTCCTTCTGCTACCCCAACCAGTTTGTTGTTGGTGACATGAACTGCTGGACCAACCCAACCATAGACCGCTGGCCCTCATCTCCTACACCCCCACAGAGACACGTTAAACTTCATATTCTAAAAGCCACCCTAGGGTTATTCAATAATCTGCCACATCATGCACTGCTTCTCACAAATATGATCCCCCTATGTGCACAACGGCCAGCTAATGACTATGACCCGCATTGACCTTATTCTCACGCTGTTAAACTTTAAAGCCCAAAATTCCCACTTTGCCACGACGAAAATCGATTTATCTGACCACAGAATGGTATTGGTTTCCTTCTGTTTGTCCAATACAGCAGCCCAGGCGCCAAAGTGGTGCAAACTCGCCCCATCAAGATTGCATCACCCAGATTTTCCTCATGGGTGGACACTGAGACCTTGGCTCTGGAGTTTACCACACCGTTATGTGCAGATCCAATCTCCACCTGGTCAACCTTCAAAGAGAACACCATCCACCAGGCTAGCCACATCTCATCACGTTGCTTGTGGGCTGCCTTGGAAGTCATTTTGCGCATGCTGGCAGAAGTGGACCATCTGGAAAACAATGTCCCAGCGGCAGGCTATAGCCTGGCTTGGGGTCATAAGTGTGCAGAAGTGTCTGCTCGCCTCAACGCACTGGTAAGACAACACAAGCATTGGGTTTGTGTTCAGTATAAAGCAAAGCATATAACAGCGGGTGATATGTGCTCCACTTAGATTTTTCAAAAATTCTTTACACCACACCAGAGCTTGGCCCGAACACAGGTGCGAAGGCCAGATCACTCCATTGTAGATACTCTGGCCAAAGTGGCAATTGAATTATGAAAATATTACTCTGAATTGTATTGCTCCGATACAGTTCCACTGGCCAAAGTGGCCAATTTTCTTGAAAGCACACATATCTGCACTATTTCCCATTTTCCAGAGTTGATGAATTTGATTTCTCAGGATGAACTCAGGTCTGCCGTTCGTGGTGAACCAAACAGGAAATGCCCAGGTATAGACGGCATCCCTTATGAGTTCTATAAGAGATATTTCAAATATCTTTCCTCCTTGCTCCTTGCCTCTATGAACCAATGCCTTATGGAAACGCGCCTCCTTCCTGGAGGGTAAGAGGCCATCACGATAACCTTGTACATGAAAGGGGATAAGATGGACTTGGCCAACTGGTGCCCCATTTCACTTACTAACACAGACACAAAAATTTACTATAATCATGGCAAACCATCTAGGGGTTATTGTATCTGATCTCATTTCCCCTGAACAATTTGGTTTCATTCCCAAAAGGTCTATTTAGGACAACATACACACCATAGCCAACTTTCTGTCAATCCACGTCTTCTGGAGCACTTGTTTTTTTAGATCAGCAGAAGGCCTATGATAGAGCCAACAGGGATTACCTTAGAGCCTGCCTCCACAAGTTCCCCCTCCCATATAGTTTCATTAATTGGGTGATGTTACTCATGGAATCTGCCACAAAGGCTGTGCATGGCCCTGGCTTCCTCACGGATGTAGTTCGCCCTCAAAGGGGCCTACGCCAAGGGGACCCTCTAAGCCCACTTTGTATAACTTCAGCCATGACCCACTTCTTTGAAATGTGAATGCCCGCATTACTGATAGGCCATGTGGAAGGTCAAGCACCAGTCAAGATGTTGGCGTTTGCTGATGATTGTGTGGTTGGGGTGTCTAACAATCATGATGCACGCGCGCTTGAAGCTACTATCCAGGTTTACTCCCAGGTAAGTAATGCTGCACTAAACGCCTCCAAAACCGAAATTGTTATCCTTAGTCAGTATCAAGCCCGCTGGTCCTCAGCGCCCCATTTTCTACCTGCTTCAACAACTTGCTCATGGAATCGCTTGCCCTACCCACCCCACACCGCCCACCTTGTGCTCCCCTTTGTGCCAAGCCCCACCGCAGGCCTTGTCCACCATTTGGGGGTGTGGCTGGAGGTGGGAGGGTACGCCTCAATGGTGACGGAAAATCATATTCTAGACAACGTTACGAAATGAATAGCTTCCCTCAAAGCCTGCCAAACCTACCTTACAGGCAGAGTAGTGCTAGCCAGCTCTATGCTCCTTTCTAAATTTTGTTTGGGGCCCACGCCATCGCTTTGCCACCTGGTTTCTTCAAGTCAATATACGCCTTTCTGCAAGCGTGGCTTTGGTTAGGTCGCCCACCACCATTGCGCCTGGATATCATGTTTGGCCCTCGCCATAGTGGTGGCATGGGCCTGCTCAACTATGAAGTCCACGCCGCCAATATCTTTGACACGGGATTGCTGCAGTCACCAACCTTACAATCTCAGCCTAGCACTGGTCCTGCGCGTCCCGCTCCAACTTCTCCCATGCCCTGACCTCACCAATCCTGCCCACCCCCAATCTCTGTTAAAGTGCCTCTCCTCACACCCTTCTGCTTCGGGCCCACATGGGGCGTCACCCCACTTCAAAAGAATTCTCCTCTCTATGCAGAGCGCTGAGTGGAAAATTCGCATAAGTTGACACACCGCCCAGAGGGGGCGCCCTACTCCTTGGTTCACCCAGGAAGTACAAGGACTACCCATTCTGAACGGAGTGATACCCATGAGGTCCCCTATCATAGCCAGGGTGGACTACCTGGACATGTTGGGCATCCCCTACTCCCTCGATACCCAGAAAGCTATATGGAAGTACGCCCACCACCCTCTTCTGCCGCTTCATATTCGTTCCCATGTGTGGCGCTGCTTGAGATGGGTATACTATACTGCCAAGCGCTCTAACGCTTTCCATTCATCTTGCGTCATGTGTGGCCAGTATGAAACTTTGGTTCAACGTCTGGAAGAGTGCCCTCCCTCAAAAGCGATATGGCGTGAGGTTAAGCATCTCTTTGGCCAGGATCAGGCACAGCCCTTCAGCTTGTCTAAGGACGTCTTCGCTTTGTCCATGGTTTCCCCTCTACCACCTTCCCTCCATGCCTTAGTGGTTGCAATCGCTATGTGGACTATCCACACGATTGTCTTGGATGCTCTTAGGCTCTACTCCCATCCTCCAGGAAGCTATACGCCAGTTCCAGTCGCACCTTGTGGACCACTTTCAAGATTGGATGTTTGGATACCTCCCACCCCATCGCCGCCAGATGGTATCAACCTGGTTCCCGGTTTGGTTCATCATTTCAGACCTTTTCCTACATAAATGCTCAATAGTGGCGCAAGCCCCTACACACGTAACCCCCTTCCTTCTCTTGGCTTTCCCACTGGCAACAGGAAATAGCGTTTGCTTATTTGGGGTTCCCTACTCTCACTGAAGTTCGCTTTGTTAGTTTAGCTTACTTATCAGAAGTGTCCTTCCCCTGGTCGGCCTTTCCTGAATAAAATTTAAGGATTACTGGCCCAATGGGCATCAAAGCTACAGGCTTATAATTATTTGATAGTCCACTGAGCTGGAGCTTCTAATCAGAATGAAGATGGCTTATTGAGGGTACCAATGGTCCAAGTAATATATCAGCAGGCGGATAAGCTATTCCAGAGAATGGTCAATGGAGAAATTGGGAACAAGCCCCAAGTACTCCAAGGTGTGCTTCAAAAAGTGATCTAAAACACAGAGACCATGGATGGACAAGTTTTCAAAATGATTGATGCTAAAATGATTAATATTACAAGGCTGTTGGAATGAGCAGCTATCATTCAAGCCGCTCATAAGGTTGTTAGGCATGGAGGCCTGAGGAAAATGCCCTTATCATATTCACCAGTACTATTACTGGAGTCCATCAACTATGATGTAGAAGATTATCTGGCTTGTTGTGTGGAGTGCCTGTTGCATAAGCTCCACAAAAACACAACTGGATACCAACTAGTCTGCTCTGAATTTGCTTAGCATATGGTGTCCATTGACATAATGGGACCATTAACCATGTTTACTGGGAGAGTTAAATACATCATAGTTGTGATTGACCATATGACAAGATGGGTTGAGACAAAGGCTCTGGCAAAAGTAGACGCTATAAGCACCGCAATGTTATCCTAGATCAAGCAGTATATCAACATGAATGCCCGCAGGTCTTGTTGGGTGATAATGGAATAAATTTCTCATCTCATGTGATCCCACAATTGAATGAGATAAAGGGGATCAGAGGAGTCATGTCTGTACATTACCAGCAAGAGACAAATAGACTGGTAGAACGGGTCAATGTAACGCTGGCCATGACACTGAGGAAGTTGGTTTCAGTAAGAACTTCTGCGTGGGGATAGTACCTTAGTTTAGTGACTTTTTCATACAATGAAAGTCATCATACAGCAACAGGAAAAAACGCTATTTGAATTGCTATATGGGAGAAAGGCCGTTTAGCCACCAATTTTATATTCAGTGGTGAAACCAAGATCAGGGATGAGTGCCAAGCAGTACCTGACCTGATTGTCAATTATCCTGATTAAAATGCAATCTCAATCATTTGATATGACCTTAAAAAAGGATCAGAGCAAAAATGACGGATGATAAGAACTGACTTGCCTTATCAAAATACCAGATAGGTGAAAGAGTTTCCTATTGCGATATGCATGGTTTCAGGAGGAGAAACAAACTAGATGTGTTGTGGTCAGGACCATTCAAGATTATCGCCAAGATGGCAATGGATGCCTAAACCATTAAGAACCTCTTGGATGGAAGGATAGTAAATCGAGTCCATGATAAGTACTTAAAGTAGTGGATCAATGAAAAATAATAATGAAAAAAGTTTTCCTAAAAGACCGCTGAACCATTACTAAATTTTTATATCCTGATGATTTGGTTAAGTCCAAAAAACTGCTGAACCAAACTAGATGGTTAATTTTTAAAGAATAAGACCTCAAAACCAATAAAACTGGTGGTCTAAGTATGCCTAGTGACCAGTTTGGAGGAATAAATAAAAATGATGGACCGCTGAACTTAATGAAGGTCAAGTCCCATATATAAAAAAGATTGATAGATATATAACAAAAAAGTTTAAATGCACAGAATATATATATATTTTTATAATTTTTATTTTTTTATTGGTTATCCTTGACTTGCGGATAATTCCGCCTATGTTGTCTCTTGGGGAGGGAGGATGGATTGCAGTAGGAGTAAACACACCAAAGAAATATATGTAAGATTGGATGGTAGCAAGGGCTAGACCTACTCAAGACAAGTTTGCTGAGTGGAGGTGGATCCCTGTGAGAATGCAACTAGGGGAAGAGAGATGGAAATGTAAGAAGATGCCAAACGCAATACCCCAGATTGGAGAAGGAAGCAACAGAACAAGAAGAGACAGTTGGTGAATTACCCTGAGTAATCCTGATATGGCACGGGAGCCAGAATCTTGGTCTTAAGTGCTTGACGATAAGCTTCATCAAGAACATTGGACATATAGGCCAGCATCAACAAAGGGACACTAGGTGGGGGTTGCCAAATCATTACAATCAAAGCCATCAGGGGAAGGTACCTTTGTGATGCACCAGAAACAAGATAGTTGTGCAGGAAGCAGATGGTATCCTGATGATGAAGACTATGAGCTTTTTGGAAGTGAGCAGAATGGGCGATGGAAGATGGGAGAGGTGGGAAGCTTCATGGCCCAACTTCAAAGAACTTGGCTGGCAAAGTGAAGAGCATAGGTTGCAACGTCTTGATCTAGAATGTTTTGAGATTGGAGGGGTTCAGAGCTATGGATAGAGCATCAGTTACTCAGGTCCTCAAATATGAATATGGGAAATCAAAATATCCAAAGTTTCCGATGACCAGCTCAGTTAACAGAACAGCTGGTTTATAATATTAGCTGTTTCAGAAAAGGAACTCCAGAAGAAAGTCTGATCTGATGAGAAACAATCAATTGAGAGTGAAGGCATTGCTTACAGAGGTTCAACAATGATAGTAGGAGTATCCACAATTAGAGCCAGATCCAGAAGAGTTTCAAAAATTAACTTGGGAATCAATGACAGAGGGAGGATAGGTTGCGAGTCATTTGAGATGATCACTAATCTAGTTTCATTGGGGTTGGATACTGTTTCTGGTAATTTCACAGAATGACTGGTCATGGGTACTTGACTGGGAGGATGAGTCCTGGGAGGACCATAGAAGAGGTTCCAGTGCGCAGATCAACTTATCAGTTGGAAGTGACGAAGGTCTTTATTGGACTTTCTTTTTTTTAGTACTAGATGGTCCCAACCCAAGGGGGGATTCATCGATGTTCTTTATTGGACTTTCTATCAAGCAGTTGTTGGTACTAAAACTCCAAATTTGACATATGAGCTGGATAAGAGGGAGGATTTCAGACTTTTATGATAGTAAAAATTATGCACTATGTAATCAATTAAGCTCTAATTTTAGAGAAATCAATCTCAAAATTAATGAGATAAGCCCTCCAGAGAGGATTAAGAATGATATGAGCCAAGAACTTTTAATGGGAAAATAACAAGTGCAAATATAAATACACATTCTTAATTGCACCACAAAATTAACATTAATGGTAAGAAAATCACGTTGAAATGAGTAGGAAAATCAGATAATTGAGGACGTCAGACCAAGAATCCTGAATATGACAGTGGGTCATATGCCCTGACGGAGGAGAAAAACGGATCCTGAGATTAATATCATCACAAGTAAATTGATCAGCCCATCATGACAGAAGGTCATGAGGACCATGCTCTGAGTAGGCAGTAGCGAGGAGGAAGAGGAAGAGAGCCGCATGCCAAAGGTCATCCTGAGCAGCATTAAGTACTGATCAACTGTAATCCACTTGAACCCAAGAAGTATTTGACCTAGTGTCTGAAGCGGTATTATCCTGTACCAATCCCATTCTCGCTGGAAATCTAGGCAAGAGGGAGGATGTGTTGGGATTTTACCCACATTCCCAGCTGTCTAGATTACCATGGGTCACTAGGGGATAATTTCCTATAGTTTGTGAATTGGATATCGGTTGACCCTGACTTTGGGTTAACAAAGTTCAGGGTATTTTAGGTAATTCGCCTGGTTCAGATCCGTTAAGGATAAATCCAGGTGAATGCTTAAGATCTTGTCAGGTAGAGTTGCTGATGAAATGGGTGCATCTGATAGTTGATCAAAGATTAACAATCAGGTGTGCCAATTGGGATTGGTCAGGTTTCATCACCAACCAATTGGGAATTTAAGAAGCAAGTTGCAAGGCGAATGATGCCGCCTGCAACTAGCAAATTGATCAGTTGGATTGCGACCTGCCTTAATGGGTAACAAGTCCCATTACTTAAGCAGGTTGCTTGCCACGTATGGTTGGTTCACTGGGATCAAGTAAAAACGTTAGGAACACGTTTTCTGACTCTTTCCATTCTAGGTTTCAAGGATGTCCAATGATGGAATACTAACCAGTTTGGGGAAGACCATTGCTGATTAGACAACGAAGGGTAATTCAATGGCAATGGCTGCCGTTTCATTGCTGAAGTGTCAATTAAGAGTTGGGTGCCAAATTCCCTTTATAAATTCCCCTAAGAATTCTTTTAATAGAAAACAATAAAGTGTTATCAAAACCATCAATTAGAAGAATTCAGTATTAGTTCTATTCATCTTCAAGGATTTATTGCTGTGTGCAATAATTGGAGACTCTTTATTAGGATAAAGAGTAAGAATCGAGGATTCAGAGAAGAGAAGCTGAGCTAAGATGGGAATTGCTGCCACTTTGTGCTACCAGAGGATAGGCTTTAAACTAGGGTTTGAAAGTGGATCAAGTTAGGGGATAAGAGAATAAACACCCTACTGAAGACATCTAGATTACATTATGGATGAATAACAGTCAAGCGTTGGACCAAATATTAGTGATCTTTTCAACTACATATAATAGTCTTCATACTATTTTCAATCATATATATATCATCAGACAGCGCAAGGATTGCACAAAACTGAACCTGTGCAGTTATCAATTTTAGGGGTTAATATTTTTGAACAAGCAGCGAAGCCCCAAGAAATTTTAACATCTGTTGTCTAGCATAGTTTCCTTTTGGTTAACTAAAGTCAAATTTTTATTTCAAACGGAATTCATTATTGCAACAAAACTATTAAATTTAGTGCTTTGTTTCATTACCCACTAGAGCCATATTACTTATATTTTGTAGACTTTTTAGCACCTGAATATCAAAATTTCTCACAAAATTTAATACTGGTGCTCCCTGCTGGTTTGCTTTTGAGGCTACCTGGTGAAAACATAATTTTAATATAATGAATACTTCTAGCAAAGAAATTGTCTCTTCAAACTTTTCTTTCTCGTTGCAAAAACTTTTGCAACCTATTCAATTCAAGACTAAATCTAGTTTGATAATCTCAAAGAGGAGATTAGTCTGCGCCCATGTCTGGGAGCAGTTGGGCAAGCAAGGCAAGAGGAGCAGGCGGAAGGCCTGCAGCCTCTAACGTTCAGAAAACGCCCCAGTGAATCCGGTGGAATGGAAAAAAATCTCAAAAAACCGGCGGTCACAATTTCCCCAGAGATACTCGCGTGGCAAGCATGATGCAACCAGTACATCAACACGCCATATTCCCAGCTACTTTTGTCGGTGGAATTTGGAGTCCGTGTGTATCTGGACATCCAAAATATGGCCTTATGGGAAAAATTTTGTGAAGATGTACACAAAATTTTCCTGACTGCAGTGTACATTGCACCTCACTCCATGTCGCACGGTTGGCTGTACCTAGGTTTCAAAAGCAAAATAGCAGCAGACGAGGCTGCAGCGGTGTGCATAGTGGTCAACCTCCCCGAAGGGCAACAGGTCATCGAAACCAAAAGCACCAGATGGACAAAATCCAACCAAATTTTCCTCACTTTTGACTTTTTGCCTACTACGGTAAAACGTGACATTTGGAGCAACACCTGAAAGATGGTCTCGCCATATATGGCAAAATACAATCTTTTAAAATGCAAAGTTTCATGCTGATGCCACACCTGTGCACCAGCAAAGCCATTGCAGTTCTGACCCCAACTGAGGAGATCGCGAAGGACCTAACCTAGAACCCCACACTCCACCTTTATTGACATCACAGGGCATACCACCCACCCATTCCAGGTAACGGTGGACAGCGCGCCCCCCATTTGCACCCACTGTGACGCATTCAGCCATAAGGCACACGCATGCCCAATCAAGGAGGGTGTCACATTCCAAGAGCACCCCTTGGCAGCCATGGCCAGCGGAGAGGTGCACTATGAACCAACTGCAAGCACCAAGGAGGCTTTCCCGTGGGGAGCATAAGGCTGCTACCTATTGGTAAAGCCCATCTCCCCGCAGGAGTGGAAGAAGGCCAAGCAGGCCCATAGGGCCATGGCCAAGGAAGCGGCCAAGGCCACCACCACCATCCCACACTCACAACGCCAGGAGGACATGGAGACCTTCGCAGCGGAAGCAACTTGGGAATCCATCACCTAATCAGATTGGGAGACCCATGCTGAGCGGGCCACTCAATCTGAGGATCCGATGAGAGATTTAATCTCACCCAATTGCTGTACCCAAGCTCCGGTCAAAACTGACTTGGGACCTATCCCAACTGAAAATTTTTTTTTGCCCCACTCAACGGTGCACCGAACTTATCCGCACCGCAAAAAATTCGTCTGACGTCAGGAAAACAAAAAGTGAAGGCCAAAGCCAATGTGACTCTTTCCGCAAAAATTAACAAAAACCCCAATAGCGTTGCTGCTAACGCCCATGCTGCTGTGAAAGCCCGTGGGGACCTTGAAGAGGCTGGTGGGCCCCTGGGCCCACCCCTTGCACCTAAGGTGCAATGGGGGAAACCTTCACTCTAGGGATGCTGAATATCGCTGGACTCAAGGCCTCCCCACCCCAGGCTAGGAAACTGAGTTTTTTACAACACAATTTACCCGTGGATATCCTGGCCATCCAGGAATCCCACTGTCCACGAGGTTCCGAGGATGCTTGGAAAAGAATGCTCCTACCATCCCTATCCTTTTGGTCAAAGCACTGTGGGGTGCTAATTTGGAAAAATAATTTTTTCAAATTCACATCCTCAGAAACATTCCTAAATGGCTGAGTGTTCATTGTCACCTTCTCGTGGGCTGATGTTGTGCACACAATCGTCAACATTTACACCCCAAATGGTGCACACTAGCGTTGGGAATTTTTCTCGTCAGTCAAATCCCTCCCGCTACCCCCGATTCTTTCCTAGTTGGTGACATGAACTGTTGGCTAACCTCACCAATGGATCGGTGGCCGCCCTCACCCCACACCCCACAGGGTCACATAGAACTATGCGTTCTAAAAGCCACCTTTGGGTTAATAGATGCACTGCTGTGACATGCCCCACTGCTCAAAAACATGACACATCCCCACGTCCACAACGGCCTTTTTAAGGTCCATGACCCGCATTGACCTTATTCTAACGTCGGCGAAATTCCAACCCCACATCTCCCACTTCAAAACAACAAAAATGGAATTCTCCGACCATCAACTGGTCTCAATAACATACCATTTACCCGTCACAGTTGCAAAGGCCCCACATTAGTACAAAATCCACCCCCCGAGCTCGCGTCACCAGGATTTTCACGTGGGTGGAAGAGGCAACTTTGGCAAAATTGTTTGTTGCACCATTTTGTGTGGACCCCATTTCCACATGGGCAACTTTCAAAGAGGACACCATCCGCCACTATCACCATCTCTCCTCCAGATGCTCATGAGCCACATTGGCGGTTATCTCGCGCTCTGGCGGAATTGGCCCACTTGGAGTCCAACATTCCAGCCACAGGATACAGCCCTGCATGGGGCCAGAAGTGGGCAGAGGCAGCTGCCCACCTCAACAAACTTAAAAGGCAACACAAACATTGGGTTTGTGTCCAATACAGGGCCACATGCATCACTAAAGGTGACAAGTGCTCTGCATACTTCTTTAAAAAAAATTTTTGCACCACGCCAGAGTGTGGCCTGCACATAGGTGCAAAGATCGGATAATTCCATTGTGGACACACTGGGCTGAAGTGGCAATCAAAATGTAAAGATATTACTCTAAGTTATACTGAGCCAAACCAATTCAGCCAGCCAAAATGGCGAAATTTCTCGACTGAGCTTATATCTGCAACATTTTCTGATACCCGGAAATAATGAATTTAATTATTCCAAACGAATTATGGACAGCCATTCACGGTGCGCCAAACTGAAAATGCCCAGGCCCAGATGGCATTCCATATGAGTTCTACAAAAAATATTTCAAATATATATCCCCATTTTTTGTTAGCCTCACTCAACCAAAGCCTGTTGGAAGTGCGCCTCCTACCAGGAGTACATGAGGCCTTTACTGTCACACTCTTCAAGAAAGGGGATAAGCTTGACTTAGCCAACTGGCGCCCCATTTCTCTAACAAACATAGACACCAAAATTTTAACAAAAATCATGGCTAACCGTTTAGGGACTGTAGCATCTGCCACCATCTCCCCAGAACAATTCGGTTTCATCCCCAGAAAGTCGATTTGGGATAACGTGCACTCTGTGGCTAATGTGTGTCAGTCCACAGCCTCTGGGGCACTTGTATTCTTGGACCAACAAAAGGCCTATGATAGAGTAAACTGGGAATACCTTAGGGCCTGCCTCCATCAATTCCACTTACCCCCTGCTTCATAAAGTGGTGATGCTGCTCACGGAATCTGCGACAATGGCAGTGCGTGGCCCTGGCTTCCTAACAGAAGTAGTCCGCCCTCAAAGGGGCCTGCGACAAGGGGACCCCCTCAACCCACTCTTATACAACTTCAGCCTTGACCCACTACTGCGAAATGTGAATGCCCACCTCACTGGGGTCCATGTGCCAGGCCAAACCCCAGTCAAGATGATGGCATTTGCAGATGATTGCATGGTGGGGGTGTCTAATAACAAAGATGCATGCGTGCTTGAAGCCCTCATCCAGGAATATTCCTGGTAAGCAACGTGGCACTGAACGCCTCCAGAACTGAAACCATCCTCCTTGGTCGGTTTCATAAATGCTGGGGTCCAGCAAGTAGTTCCCAACCTGGCCCATCTGCTCGCCCACATCCACGCCTTACTAACTCAACACACACCGCTCCACTGGTGCTCCCTTGTGTCACGTCCTACCATAGGACCGGTGCGCCATCTGGGCGTGTGGATGGAGGCAGGCAGATATGCGTCAGCAGTAGTGGAGTGCCATATACTGGACAACGTGATGATGTGAATCGCCTCTCTCAGAGCCCACCCTACTACCCTCACTGGCAGGGTTGTTCTTGCCAACTCTATGCTCCTATCCAAAGTCTGGTTCGGAGCCCATGACATCCCCTTCTCCCCAAGCTTCTTCAAATCCCTGTATGCTTTGCTGCAAGGATGGCTTTGGTCAGGCCGCCCTCCACCAGTACGGCTAGAGGTCATGTTTGGCCCTCATCATCAAGGTGGCATGGGCCTGCTTGACTTAAAAGCCCATGCTGCCAAGATCCTGGGCACCTGGATCGCGGCTGTCACCGCTCCTACACTCCCATCCCAACACTGGTCCCGCGCGGCCTGCTCCAACTTCTCTTGAGCCTTGGGCCTCAACAATCCTTAAACCCCCACTCCCTGATGAAATACCTCGCATCACACACATCGGCCACAGGTCCTCACGGGACTAAAACCCACTACAAACGAATCCTACTCTCCATGCGAAGTGCAGAGTGGAGAATTTGTATTAGTGGACATACAACCCGAAGAGGCCGCCCCTCTCCTCAGTTCACACAAGAGGTACAGGGGCTACCCATCTATGATGGTGTGATCCCCATTCGACCCCAAGTCCTATCCAGGGTGGACTACTTGGACATGATGGACATCCCTTATTCCACTGAAACCCAAAAGACTATCTGGAAATACGCACACCATCCTCTGTTGCAGCCTCAAGTCCGCTCCCATGTGTGGCGCTGCCTGAGGCGGGTGTATCGTACAGCTGAGCGCTCTAATGCTTTACACTCATCCTGTGTCATGTGTGGCCAGTATGGAACGCTGTTCCACCGCCTGAAGAAGTGCCCCACCTCTAAAGTGATATGGCGCGAAGTCCAACGTCTGCTAGGCCAGGATCAAACGCATCCCTTCAGTTTGTCAAGAGATATGTTTGCTTCATCAATGGCCTCCCCCTTCCACCCTCCCTCCGTGCTCTGGTGGTTGCAATAGCCATGTGGACTATCCACACGATTGTCTTGGATGCCATCGCTGGCTCCATCCCCACCCTCCCAGAAGCTGTCCACAGATTCCAGTCTCATTTGATGGACCACTTTCAAGCGTGGATGTTTGGATATCTCCCACCACGTCTCCGACAGCTGGTCTCCTCCTGGTTCCCAGTCTGGTTCATCAAATCAGACCCCTTCCTCCACACGTGCTCAATAGTGGCTACGGCCCCTTCACACGTTCCCTCCCCTCCCCATAAGTGGCGTTCCCGCTGGCAACAAGAGATAGCATCGCTTCTCTGGGGTGTCCCCCCTGGTACTAAGTTTATCTTTCCTGAGTCATATTTGGAAGTGTCCGTCCCATGGTCGGCCTTCCCCGAAATAAATTTAAATTTATATTTAAAAGAAATTGTCTCTTCAGAGGAATCTATGAGCATCTCGCAATGGGTACATAACAAAAGGAAGGAGGTTCCTTCTGATAATATTAACAATCTTCATTTTCAAGCATCTATGAAGTTAAATTTTAAAGGCCCTGACCAAATAGATTATCAATTTTAACCTGCTGATGTAGCAAAAACAGTTAAAGATCTAATAAAAGGGTCTATTCATCCAAGAGAGCATCTTAATCATGGATGAGCATTTAAGGTTTCACCTAACATGATGGAATTATACAACCAAGCTGTCTTACAACATATTGAAGTTGGGTTGGCCAAAATGGAGCAGTATCTTAGAAAGTACGTGCATCCCACCATTAATCATTTACTTCAGATCTTGGGGTTAAATCATCTTGAGATTCAATGCCATTTGACTATGGCTCAACAGTTTCATTCTCAGCTATCCTCTTTCTATGAAACTGCTTCTAACATTGGTGTGATAATTTGAGAAGCCATAATGTATAATTGGAGAGAAATTAATGAATTGTATAACCAACTTATTAGAATTGATAATGGAGTTGTGAGTTATTTAGGTCAGGAAGTATCTCAACAGGTTACTGAAGTGGCTGAAACTATCCACCATCGAATAACTACTCTTAAAGATGAGCTTACTATTCAACTAGGACAGTTATAAACCAAATATGAGAAATGCTTTATTGAATAAGATGGGCTACTCTAATAACTAATATGAGTTGTGGATAATTTTCGTGAAGGTAGGACCAGTTCTATGGGTCCTCCCGGATCTCTGGGGCCACCTAGCTCTCCCTCTGTGACACCAAAACCTACTAATGTGCGAGGTACTCAGGGACCTGCGGGCCAACAGGGTCCCCATGGGCCTGTAGGTCGTGATGGTCTTCATGGGCCCCTAGGACCCCCAGATCCACCCAGCCCCACGATTTTGTTTCCTGACTCTGAAGCTCAGAAACAATTGGTAATAAGAATTAAAGTTTTAGAAAACCAACTACAAGACATAGCTCAGGGATGTTTCTTATCTTTGGATGAGCAAATGACTAATCTAAATTATTTGCTAACCAATTAATAGATGTTGTTGATGATGCTCATCGTCTATGCAAAGCTAATCAATTGTCTCAAGAAGCTCAGTTTGTAATGTTATCTGCTACCATTGGCCACTTAACTACTAGGTATGGAGTAGTTGAGAATAAGAAAGAAGAAATGCTTGCTGCGATCTCTAACTTAAATCAATCATTTTTAATGCTCATATTACATAATGTGTTCATAAATTACAGGATGATCTTAACAATTTACGTCAACAAGTTGACTGAGTTCCTACTCAAGTCCATATTCCCAAGTCTGAATCTTCTGAGGCTGGGCTGGTACTGGTATCAGACTTTCATGTAATAAAAAAGGGCTTGTCTCTTTCAAAACTACCATTAAAGATAAGTATGAGCCAGGTGAGGTAGTATCCACTCCTTATTATTTGTTTATGAGAGAGTGATGGATGGAGCGACTGATCAACAAAGAGTGCAGTATATTCCTTTCTGTTTAAGTCGATTTTCTCAAGAAATCATGGTCCATCACCTTAAGGTTTGTAAGACGTGGGTTCAAGTAAAAAATGCCCTTATTAAGGAATTTGGAAGTGAGATTTTTGTCTAATCAAAAGCAAGCCTTCATGACCATCCAAGTTAAGTGAGGAGAATCAATTCAAGAATTCACTAAGCAATTTTATCATGATTCCCAGACTCTCACTACTTGTGATCATATCACTTTAGATGATGCCATTTTTGGTTGTGATGATTGCGTTTACTTCTTGTACTCAATTGTTACTTCATTTATTATTTCTTTAAGGTAATTTACAGTCTATTCTCGACATAAGGAGGCATTAATCTATATTTCTAATGGGGTGGTGCATCCATCTTCTGATCATAATCCTTGCTCATATGTCCATGCGGTGCCTCATAGACCCAAAACTAAACCCAAGAAGGATCCTTGTGGTAACTGCGGACTAGTTGGTCATATGAAACAACAAAGTTGGAAAAAGCAATCTGATGAGTTAAAAAAGAGGATTCAGCGTAGGGCAAGAGGATCCCTGTGCTGACATACCTCCTGTCTCTCAATCTCAAACTTCTAATACCTCTAAAGATTGTTATATGATATCTGCTCCTGGTGAACTTGATATCCCTGATGATTTAGTCAACAAAGATACTATTTCTTCTTACGTTTATATTTTATCTTCTAATTCGCTTCAACCTATTAGTCCTTTGGTATTTTCAATCCCGCATTTTAATACTGATGTGACTTAATTGGAGGTCATGGTGCATAAAGTAAAAGTTTTAGCCATCATCAACATGGGATCTCCCATAAATGTGATCTCATCCCAGCTTATGAAAAAAACCAAATTTGCGCTGAATTTAAACCACTTTCAAGACTATGGAACTGCTGGTACCTCATATACTAAATCCATAGAATCTTATTATTCTCTTCCAATTTGTTTCATAAAATTGGTTATTTTGGCCCCTAAAGTAATGTTGGACAATATTTGTTACAAATTGCTTTTATGAACCAAATTCTTTATTGATTTTAATGCGATAATTAGTTATAAGGACAATTATCTTTCTTTAAATGGATACCAAGTACTTTAATTCTAAAGGGATGTCCCAAATGATAAGGGCAAACTTAGACAATGTGTTTGTTTATTAAAATACCCTATTTTCATCTCTCATCTTGAATATTGAATATTGAGACCTAAGATTATTCTTCCGCCTATATCTATTTGTGCCTCTGAAGGAATGTCTCTATATTCTATCAACTCACTTACAATTCCTCTTAAAGCTTAAGCTATAGTCAATACTGGAATGCAAGTAGTAGTGTCAACTGATCATTTATTAGAGATCTCAGGTAATCTGACCCCTCCCATCTGGAAGCCTTACCCTGTCCTGTTATCCTTGATCCCGCATATAATGGAGCTGTTCTAGTTTAAAAACTAATCTTAGCTCTCAACCTATGAAATTGAATCAGAATAATCCTATCATTTATGTACGGCCTACTCCTGTAAATGAAATACTATCTGTCTCTGAATGTGGGGAGTTATGTGGTTTTGAGTTAGATGATCCCCTATCCTAGCTAGAGTCAAAGTTGAATATGGTGATTTACTTACTTCAGAACATTAACAAGCATCTGAGGCTCCCAACAAATAGTATGTGGATATAGTCGCCAATGTTTCCAGAGATTTTGGGTTAGTGAAAAAATGTATAACATCAGGTAAAAATGGGGGATACTCCGCCTATCTGATCTCATCCTTATCAAAAGTCCAAAGTCAAGGAGGCTCAAGTTTCAGAGGAATTAAACCGAATTCTTGAAGCTGGGCTATTAAAGCCTTCGTAAAGTTCATGGGCTTCCCCTCTACTGCTTATTTGAAAAAAGGATGGAGGTCATATAGTGGTTATGGATTATAGTCATCTTAATGCTGTTACCCAAAAAGTTTCATACCCATTACCTAGCATTGATGATTCATTAAGATTACTGTCTGGATCACAGTTTTTGGCCATGGATCTTGCTAGTTGTTACTGGAAAATTGAACTGGCTCCTGAAGCTTGTCAAAATGCGATTTAATTTCTATTGAGGGGTTATTTAATCTATTCATATGCGCAGGGGCTTGTAATGCCACTGCTACCTTTCAAAGGGCCATGGATGGCTTATTTGGTGATTTGAAACTTTCCTACGTTTTAGTTTACTAAATGATGTTATTATTTTTTTCATACCTTTAACGAGCATTTAGCTCATTAAAAGAAGTATTTGACCAAATTCGCCAAACTTCTCTTAAGCTAAAACCATCTAAGTGTGCTTTTTTTCAAACCTGAGATGAAATTTTTAGGTCCTAAGATTAATAGCATTGGGATTTTACTTTTATCTAATAAGAATCAAGCCATTACGAACATGCCTGTTCCTAAGAGCTTGCATGATATTCAAGTGTTTTTAAAGATGGTTGGTTATTACTAACAAATCATCCCCCATTTTGCTGAAATTGAGGAACCCTTAATTTACTACATAAAGAAGTTCTATTCTTATAGGAAAAATTGCAACAGCAAGCTTTTGATCTTTTATGTTAAGCTCTAATTAGTGCTCCAATTTTAGCTCATCCTGATTTTTTGAAGCCTTTTCTCCTTTATATATAGATTTGAGTGATGTTACTATTGAGGGATATTCTGGATAACATCGATGAATCCCCCCTTGGGTTGGGACCATCTAGTACTAAAAAAAGAGGGATATTCTGGCTCAGCACGACTCCAATCTAGTAGATCATCATATCACTTTTTATAGTAAAACACTTTCCAAAGTAGAACGCAATTATATAGTTACTGAGAAAGAGTGCCTTGCAGTCCTATCAGCCATAAAGAATTTTCGCCCTTATCTCTATGGCAAACATTATACTATCATCACAGATCACGCATCCCTAAAATGGTTACAACAAATGAAGGATCCTGATGGATGCTTAGCTAAATGGGCTCTAAAGCTTCAGAATTATGATTTTTCAATTCAACATAACTCTGGAGCTATATACCAAAATGCTGATGGACTCTCTATATTACCTATACTGACTTTATTCACTGCTGAAGAGGATTACATCTATGACCTAATTGGCAGACTTAAACTATGGTATCCTGAATCTAAGCACGTTATAGCAAAGCTACCATCTTTAACTGAGGGCATTCAAATTAAAGAGGGTTCTTTTTATAATAAGTTGGGATCTAAATGGTTACCTTTAATTTGGCCTTCTGCTAGGACTGATTCCATTATAGAGGCTCATCAATCTGTGGGGCATGGAGCTGTCATGAAGACTTTACAGTGATTGAAAAATCAAGGTTATTGGGATAATATACTGGAGACTGTGCATTATGTTGGAGACTTGTCTCAATTGCCAAAAACAACGTAGTGGAAATCCAATTTATCAACATAAAACTGTGGTACCTTAGGGGGTGGAAGGTGAGTCAGTAAGGGCGTACAGCTACCAACCTGAAGGTTGTGGGTTTGATTCCCTCCCTTTGCACATCAATCAGGGTGCCAGCCAAAGGAAGCTACTGGCGGTTAGTAGGTCTAATAACACGGAAACCTTACCCATGATGTAACCAGAAAAATTTGAGTCTCAATCCGGAGGTGGAAAAACTTTCTTTGATGGAGTTGACCCTGTTCAGATTTCATGTCATTTCTTTCTTTCGTTTCTTTCTATTGGTAATGCCTGTCCCCTGGTCAGCTTGCCTCGTTTAAATAAAATAAAATTGTGGTACCTTCAAACCTTTTTCTATTATTAGTATTAATGTAGTGTGTCCCCTTCCTACTGCTACTTATGGACACCACTATATTATTCTAGCTATTGACCATTTACCAAATGGACTAAAGCTGTCTCTGTTTCCACTGTCACTTCTAGGTCTACTTTATCCTTCCTTTTTAAGCATGTTTTTATCCGACATAGTAGCCTGAAAGTACTTTTATCTGATAATGGAACTAATTTCATTTCATAGGTAGTATCTAAGCTTACTAAATTGATGGGTACCTATAAGTCGTTTAAAGTTCCTTATAATCTTTCTACTAATGGTGCCGTTGAACAAGCTAACGGTACCCTGACTACCATTCTATGAAAGCTGGCTTTACTGACCCTAGTATATTTATCTATACTTAATTAGCGCAATTTTAGCTTACAGGGTTAGCTATCATCTTATAATCGGAATGTCTCCTTTAAAGAATCTGTATGGTCGGGATCCTATTTTACCCTCAAGTGTACAACCTATACTTGATAATGCTACTCCTCAAACTAATGAATTAGCTATGAGAAGGTTAGCCGATAAAATTATCAGGATGCAAGCCTTATCTTCAAGCTATCTTTCTACAAAAACTTTCAAATAAAGAACTAGTACAAATGCTAACAGGCCTACCTTAACTGAGTATCAAGTAGGAGATCTTGTACATGTTACTAAAAATAGACATGGAGGACAAATTTATAAACTTGACACTTTATGGTCTGGACCCTATCATACTATCTATCATTGGGGTATTAAATACCTCATTTCAACAGTTGACACTAAAACTGTTATTAATAGAGTTATAGTAAATTTCTATATAAGTACGTGACCCCTAGAAAAGATCTTGAGGGATACTTTGTTGGAAATTCAACTGCAATGACCACTTTAATAAAGATTGGGGTTCAGCATGCCAGTCAAATAAATTCTAAAAATCTATCAGATATATCTGATTTTCTTTTAGACTGACAATAAACTTTTTGGAGTTATCAGTCTCATCCTCCTAAAGGTGCTAAGCCTTCTGAAGAGATTAAGCATTCCAAATGGGTTGATCCCATGAGATGAAGGTTGATTTCATCTAAAAAAATCATATAAGATTAGAAATCAGCTATATTGGTCCTCTAACAGAAAAGATCTTACCTTATTTGATGCATGAAGATCCTTACAAAGATCTACTAGAAACTCTCCTATAAATTTCTCCAAAATCTAACTAATAAAAGACCACATCTGTTGTCTTGTATAGTTTCTTTTTGATTAACTAAAATCGAATATCAGTATTCCTAATGGAATTCATTACTGCAACAAAACTAATAACTTCAGTGTCTTATTTTGTCTCTTGCTAGAACCACAAAACTAATAAATTTGTAGCCTTCATAGCACCTTAATATCGATATTTTCTCACAAATTACAATACCTACAATGAATTCCACAGATACCAACTTCAAGGGCCCTGCCGCCTGTTTGGTGAGTGATAGATTCTGTTAATGCTTGTCCTGTCCAGGTTTAATTGCGCACAGATGTTACAGAGTTCTACCTAGGCGGGCAAATCTTTATGAGACTGTTACAGGAATATGCTTGGTTTTAAGTTGATGCATTTTTCAGGCCAGGGTGCCACATGATTGGTGAGTTGCGATGTTTCCTTTTGACCCATGGGTGTAGGACTTCAGGTACTCATACTTGGTTGCAGAAGTAAATTACCCTCTCCTTTTGTGAGAACCATCAGGAGGGGACTTTCCCTTTTAGTATCTTGTTTCTCAGAGCTTTACCTTACAGGGTTTCAGGTTAATATTTTATCATGGCTTTTAAGAGGGTGATCTTGGTATAAATTATTGTAGTTATGATAGTAACAGTTGGGGCATGGGCTGTGGAGTTGGCGTTAAGTTTGGTCATGTGCCTTATTGATATTTCATTGGCTCAGAGAGGGTAGTGATAGAGGTGATGGTGGTTATTCCATCAGTGGTTTTGCCAGGATTTGCTCCAGAGGGATCACCATGACCAGTTCAGTGCCTTCCGTGGGATCTGATATAGCTGACAAGCTTTTGTTAAAGATGTCCAATAGTATATGCATCATCCTTCATTTGAGCTCATATATGAATGTTAAATTTGAGGAGGTCACCATGCATGCTAATATTTTCAATGCACAAGATTTTGTGGTTTGCAGTAGTATATCTGTGATCTGTGGTCTGTGCGCACTGTTACCATGTAATTTTATCAATGTAGCAAGTA
This sequence comes from Massospora cicadina, assembly GCA_022478985.1. NCBI lineage: Eukaryota > Fungi > Entomophthoromycota > Entomophthoromycetes > Entomophthorales > Entomophthoraceae > Massospora > Massospora cicadina. The sequence goes on along the minus strand of JAKSZP010016128.1, from coordinate 22,191 downwards.
GCGCCAATAAATCAACAATCAGGCAACAATTGCCAATTTCATTTCATAGATCTCACACAATCATTTGGCACTGTTGAATTCTTGGAGAAGTACGCTACAGGTGTTTACTTCTGTCATACTTTGTGTTAAATGGCCCTCATGGCCATTCTTGAGGATTCACATGCTACAATGAGCAGTTTGTCTTTGTTGGTGTGTCACAGTACTGGCGCGATGTTAAAGACCTCTTTGATGGTGTTGAATGCCTATTGCATTCTTCTGAGCATATGCATTATTGAGATCCTGATATGACTGGATGATAATCCCTGAAGAGCTATCTCAGAATGGTGAGAATCCGCCAACTAGGATGTTTATTTATGAGTATTTGAGCACCTTGAGATGAGGCGATACTGGATATAATGGATTACTATTGGATTGCATACAAATAAGGCGATAAGGTGATGTCATTATTTAATGAATATAGTTTTAGGTCTCCTCAAACTAAGGCGATAAAGAATTGAGAATACCATCCCTAAACCAATGAGATTTGGAGGAATAGAATAGTCTAAGCTAAAGGAACAGTATTGTCTGAAGTTGCTGATATATAAGCAAGATGGGGTGATTGAGAGGTTAGGCTGTTGATAGTTGAGAGAGTGTAACAGCGAAGGGTTGCTGTATTTATTAAAATAAATTAAGGTGTCATCAGGGCAATTGCTCTTATTTTATTAGATTTTACCAAAGTTTGTAGGACTGACAATCCCATATCATCTGTCTGTTGTTCAGTGGTTTTGACCTGTATGACCCTTATGGCGTATTCCAATGGTACTGCCCAAAATTATAACAGTTGTACTCACTACAGGGGGGCCATTGATCATCCATTGAAAAAGTAAAAATCTTAAGTTGCTGGCCATGTCTCATCAGGTTTGCTTTGCCAGGAATCCTCACAAAGCACCGCATCAGCCAAATATGAGGAACTCAAACTCACTTTAGACGTGGTGCATAAGAAACAGAATGAACTTCTTCAAGAATGGAACGCCGGTATGCGCCATCTTGACAGCCCATTTAGTCAAATGTAAATTCTGGGACAACAAAACAAGGAACTTGCCAATCAATTAAACACTACCAAACAGCTGCATTGCGCAGAGCAGAAATTGACAAGTACCTCCCAGCCCTCTCATTGGGAAGCGGAAGAATGACAAAGGTAAACAATATGACGAGGAATATGACGCCAGCTGGAGCTACTACACCCATGAGGGTAGCTCTGTATATGAGTATGAATCAGAGTGCCAATTCCCTCAAGTGATGGCAGTACTGCCCACAGCAGAGGCCCACGCTACCTCTGAAGCAGTGGATATCCCACCCTCTGCTGGACCAGCTCCTCATCAAGAGACTGCTTATGGGTCTTGACCCATTCCTCAGTATGCCCTAAAAAGTCACATCTATGAGCAGGATGAAAAGGTTAATATAGAGAAGCTGCCTCCATTTGATTGCAATGGGAATATCCACAGCTTATTCAAATAATTTGAGTTTGCAGCGGAAGTGCCTCTGATTGGTGCAAAGCTAAACTGCTGATACCTGCCTTGGATATAATGAGTGCCAATCAAGTCACATGCTACCTTCTAAGAAGCTCCGTTACCTACCAAGGTGCAAAGGATACTGCTTTGACTAATTGGGGGTACCTCAAAAATGTCTCAACAAAAAGCGGAATTCTTGACTATTGAGTTCCACCATAATGAGAATCTCAGAAAGTTTGCTGACTGATTTATGGCAGAAGCTCATGTGCCGATTGGAGCAGACTATTTAGTGGAAGATGACATGTGCATTGCAATGACCTCTGCGGTGAAGCCATACCATGAGCTTCACAATGTTATTTCTCCAACCTTGGATGATGACGTTCCCCTGCTCAAAGTTGTGCAGTTCTTGTGCCGCATATCCGCTAACTTCCCTCTGTCCAATATGGAGCAGAAGAATAACATCTCCAATGGACCCTCATATTCAGGGGAATATGCTCATCCTACCCACGTCTGCCTAGCAACCCTTGACCTTTCTATAATTCCACGCCTCTTCCTTGCCCAAATTATTCCCAACAGTTTGACTTCTGCCCTCGCCCCATTAACAAAAATCATCAGCCACCCAACTACTGACCTGGACCTAGTTACGCTGAATTCAGCAATTGTCTTACTGACCTGGTCCTTGGTTACGCCAAACATCCACAAACTTTCTGACCTGGGCCCCCTTATGAAAACCAAGGACGCGGCTCTTATGGAATTTTCAGGATTCGAGATAGAAATTGTATCAAATTCCCATCTTCTGAATCAGGCCATGACAAATCATTTGTCGAACCTACCCAAGCTAAAACTATTCCAGGATCATCCTCACCTATTCCTAAGTCACGTGGGGCGGCATTTCCACCCATTCAGTCAGGTGAGCAAAACTATCCATTAAGGACGCCCTCAAGGAGGCCATTCCAGAAGATCAGTCAAGATTCTGATTGGATGAGGCCCCAATGATCCTGAAGGCACCAAGTCCCAACACACCCTATAAATATCGAAGCCTTTTAGTTTAATAAAATATTCAGTATTCTAACCCATTTTCCCATTTCCTCCTCAGTGCTCTTTCCAATTTTTCCAGCTTTGAGCCACCACAAACCCCAGTGCCAGTCCAAAGAACTGTAGCACTGACAGAAGTGGTGCTCACTACAGGGGGCTCCAAGCTGACCTAAGTGAAAACATTTATCACAAAAAAATGGAAACCAATAACAGCCCTAATCACCAAACGACTGATCAATTGAGGAGCGTTACACGATGGGTTAGTATCTCGCAGTATGCATTGCTGCCCTCGCGCTGGAAAGGCTAGAATTTCGCGCCGCTTTTCAACTCTCGCTGCCCTCCCTGGATGGGAGCCAATACCAACTACAGTATGAGCATATCGATGATGTCATTAAACAATTAATAAATGGCATCTACTCCTTGGGTGCCCACTATAGCTGCTCCCGCGCCTCCTCTGTACCTTCCATGATGTGGGACTTCTACGCCTCAGCTGTATTGCCAGATGGGGAGCTTACCCTGGGCCTGACTGATACCTCCGTAACTTTGTCCAACCTGCTACCCATCACCTCCTCCAGTTAGTCGGATTACACCATCAGGAGGTCTCCCAGCAACTAGGGCTCACATAGAATTTACATTCCAACATTATCAACTTTTATGACGCCGCCTCCTCCTTTGTGCATGACAATTGCGAAGCTATTCTTGATAACTGGCAATTAATTAATAAGATATGCGATCATATTGTAGTACTGTATAGCAGAATCTCCAGCTACCTCGAGGAGCAATTTCGCCAAAACGCCCAGCTATTCGCAGCAACATGGACCCAGTGTCTACAACAAGTCAAAGAACTGGTACGATCCCTACAGCAGCACTACCAAGAGCTGGCCTCTCATGACTACCCACCTTTGGGTGCTGGGCCAGAAGGTCCCAAGGGGCGTCAAGGGCTAGCCAGACCCAAGGGACCATGTGGGCCTTGAGGGCCCCGGGCCCTCCAACCTCAGGCGAACCAAAAGACCCATGGCAAAGGGATATAATGACCGCCCTGGCTGCCTTATGGGATCAAATCCAAAAGGTGGCATTGGGGTGCAAGCTCAAATAAGATGGTGTCCCCCTTGACCCCAAGGTCTCCATTGAAGCATTGTCAGATGAGATGGATAACCTCAGCGCCTTCAAAAAGCTTACCAAAGCTCATATCTCCCAGCTTGAGACAACTTGTCGTGGGCTCAAAACCCGGTTGACCACCATCAAAAACCAGCTCCATCTACAGAACGCTGGTATTTGGTCCTTAAAGGAGCAGGTTGCATATAAGGCTTCTGCGTCTACCCTCAGCTGGAATTGGGACTACATCCAAGAGGACTTAGAGGGCTTGCAGAGGCAGTTAGATCAGCAGGTTCCTCAAGATTATGTGGAAATGGAGATCTTAAAGCCGACCCCTATCCCAGGTGTTAACACCCTTTCCACTCCCATTGTAGCTAACTTTAAACCTAATTTCAAGAAAAGGTTCACCCCCAGATGGGAAAGTATCGCCTCCTTCCTGTATGCCTACAAGAGTTCCATGGAGGAGGCCACCAATTGATAAAAGGTGAAGCATATCCACTCCTGTCTAGACAGCACCGCCTGGGAAATCATGACTTCCCATTTGAAGGAGTGTATTACCTGGGAACAGGTCTGCACCACCTGATCTAAGAGTTTGGCAGCAACCAAACCCTGGATAACCAGAAGCAAGCGTTCATGGGCATATGACTGAACAAAGGAGAAAACCCTATGGAGTTTGCCAACTGGTTCTATGCCCAGGCCCAACCTCTGGTCAGACGAACTGTATCACTCTGGATGACACCATCACCGCTGTCATCTCTGCCTTGGGTCCTATCTCGAGGTTCAAATGCATATGATTGGGCAGAAGAATGGGTTCAACTGTATCAAGGAGATTAAGGAGGCCCTCAACGAGATCCCTGCCTCGATCCTATACTTTTAAGGCCACGTCTACAGGCCCCTCTAACCGCCCTATGGTCCATGTAGTCGAGAACCAGAAGAACCCCATCCTTGATGCACCTATTGCAATGGCTTTAGACATAGCGCTAAGACCTGCTGGAAACATCTTGCTGAGGAGGCGGGAAAAGGGTTGTCAGCATGAAAGATGAGGCGCTCCATGCTGACATCCCTGCCCAGCCTCAAGTATCTCCCGCGCATAATCCAGAAAACATTGTTTCTGAGGAAGTAGTTGCAGTATCTGATGACAATAAAGACATTGACACTGTTTACTATTCTTCTAATGATTCTACCATGTTCCTTACGTTATCACCCCAGTTTGGAAGTTTGGTTACCCAAGTCGCCGTCTGGGTCCACAAGATTCCAGTTTATGCCATAGTTGATAGTGGCTCCCCCGTGAACATCATCTCTTCCAAGCTGATGAAACGCATCAAGATCGCTCCCAATATGCTACACTACATGGAGTATGGCACGGCTGGCCCCCAGTGCACCCGATCCATAGGGGCCTATTACTCTCTACCAATTCAGTTTGGAAAGCTCACTTTAGATACAACCTGCCATCGCTCTGGACAACCCTAGCTATGATCTGCTCCTTGGGACACAGTTCCTTTGAGACTATTTGGCAGTTCTCCACTATGATGGTGGTTTCCTCTCCCTTCTAGGGCATCGAGTCCTTCTGGTTTTTGAGACTGCCCATGACTCTAAGGCTGAGGTCAAGGACTGAGCCTGCCTATTGGAGACTGAAGGATGAATTGATTGGCTCAAGTATCACATCTGGGGCTCTCGAGTCTGACTACCCCCTCCTGCTGTTGACAGATTAGATAAGATGCTGATCTACTTGCCCCAAGCGCTACCATACCCCCAAAATCCCAAGTCATCGTCAACACCTGGGTCCATGTCAATATTCCCCTGGGGTATTTACTGGAGGTCCGAGGCCTAGATAAACCCTCTCCCAAGGAAGTGCTGATCTGCCCCGAGATCCTTGATCCAGCGTATGCCAGATCTATATCAGTGTTGCTAGTCAACCTGATTGACAAACTAAAAGTTGTAGGTCTGAACATACCTGCCGCTTACATCCACCTGCTACAGATAGGGGTTGTTGCCAACGTTTAAAGCTTTGGTGACTTAAGGGACTTTGGCTTGGAGTCAACACCCTCAGTTAATTTGGTTGATGCTAATATTAAAAAGGACCTCTCTGATGAACAGCGACTTAAGGTTCAGGAGCTCTTGGGGGAAAAATCAAGCCTATTCTCAACTTCAACCTATGATTTTGGAAGGATGAATGGAGTCTTCCACCACGTAGAAACTGGGGACGCCCCTTTTGGTCCCGGCCTTACAGAAAGAGCAAGGTTGAAGAGGCCCAGGTTGCAGGAGAACTCAAACAGCTGCTCGATGCTGGACTCTTGGTCCTTTCCCATAGTCCTTGGGCCTCCCCTCTTCTGCTGGTCCGAAATATGGATGGCAAGCACTGGGTTTATAGATTATTAATGACTCAACTCCATTACCAAGAAGGACAGTTATCCTCTTCCCCAGATTGACGATTCTCTCCACCTGCTTGCCAGTTCTCAGTATTTCTCAGCCATGGACCTCGCATAGGGTATTGGCAGGTTGAGCTCGTACCTGAAGACTGAGCCAAGTGTGCTCAATTGCCCACGAGGGGCTATTTGAGCCTACCAGGATGCCCCAAGGCCTCTGCAACGCCCCGGCCACGTTCCAGCGTGCCATGGATGGGGTCCTTGGGGACTTGAAGCTCTTGTGTGTCCTCATCTACCTATATGACATTATCATTTTTTTGCGAACCTTTAATGGACATGTAGAGCATCTCAAGGAAGTCTTTGAGAGTCTCAGGAAGGCCTCCATCAAGCTCAAACTCTCGAAGTGCTCCTTTTTCCAGCCTGAGCTAGAGTTTATAGGGCACAAGGTCTCCAAGCGTGGCATCCAACCTATACCCAACAAAGTCGATGCCATAGAAAAGATGTAGCGCCCCCAAAGTCTACGAGATATTCAAGTCTTTCTAGGTATGGTGGGCTATTACCATCAATTCATCCCACAGTTTGCCAACCTAGCTGAGCCACTGTTCTACCTCCTACAAAAGAATGTACCATTCGAGTGGCGACCTGAGCAGGAACAGGCCTTCAACGCTTTATGTATGGCCTTATGTACTAAACCTGTTCTAGTTCATCCTCGCATTGACCAACCTTTCTTGCTGTTCACGGACGCGAGTGATGTCGCCATAGGAGCCATCATGGCTCAGCACGATGAAGACCAGGTCAATCATCCCATGGCTTATTTTAGTAAGACGTTAAGCAAGGCTGAGCGGAACTACAGCGTCACTTAGAGGGGATGTCTAGCCATTCTCTTAGCCATCAAACATTTCTGGCCCTACCTCTACGGTACAATTTTACTATTATTACAGACCATTCTTCCCTCCAGTGGCTGAGACAAATGAAAGACCCCGATGTTCAGTTGGCCAGGTGGGCCCTAAAACTGTAAAGCTACAACTTCACCATCATCCACTGCGCTGGTGCTATACACCAGAATGCTGATGACCTCTCCTGGATGCCAGTATTAGGGTCCTGACCCACAAAGAAGATCAGCTCTATGACCTGATTGGACAGCCTGAATGATGGGAAGTGGAAACCTCTGAGGTTCAGGCTGAACTCCGCCAAATGACTCAAGACACTCAAGTCAAGGATGGGCTACTCTACAAGAGGGTCAACAAGAAGTGTCTTCCCTACATCTGACCTTCCTCTTAAACTGGTGTCATCCTGGAAGGCCATTTACTGTTGGACATGGTGCGGTCAAGAAGACCCATGTTGGCTGAAGTAACACTGCTACTGGGACTAAATGGTAGAAACCATCCAAGAGGTTTTGGAAGCTTTTATGACCTGCTAATCCCAAGACTAAGCCAACCCATGATATCAGCACTTAGTTGTTGCCCTGACCAAACCTTTCGGTGTCGTTAGTATTGATATGGTGGGTCCCCATCCCACTGGGCTGCATGGTCACAAGTATATTATCCTAGCCATAGACCACTTAACTAACTGGGTCAAAGCGATCTCAGTCCTTACAGCCACTGCTAAGGCTACCGCCCTATTTCTTGTTTGCTCCGTTTTCACCCAGCATGGGTGCCCCAAAACCTTGCTTTCAGACAATGGGTTGAACTTCACCTCCCAGGTAGTACAGGAACTAGCTTCGCTATATGGCACCACCCAGAGTTTCGCTGCCACCTACCACCCCTTCTACTAACGGGATGGTAGAACGCGCTAACGGAACTCTTGTTTCCATTCTATGGAAGTTGGCCGCCTCAGATCCTGCCCGTTGGAACCATTATCTGCCCAGCGCCTTGCTTGCCTACCAGGTAAGCTATCAACGTGTCATCAAGATGTCCCCATTCAAAGCCCTGTATGGGCGGGCACCTCAGCTACCCAGTAGCATCCAGCCCCTGCTTGAAGCCTCCACCCCCAAGAACTCTGATTTAACTATGAGGGCTCTAGCTGATGAAATTGTCCGGCTCCAAGCCCAAGCCCCTCAAGGCATTATCACCACCACTGGAAGAGAGACATCCCAACTAAATCTAGGATGACCCTCCTTACAAGATTTTCAACTAGGTGACCTCATTCTCTTTTATCATTATTGACCTGGAGGCTGACAGAATAAGCTCGACGTATTGTGGTCTGGACCCTACAAAGTCAAACATAAGGAGAAGACCAAGCACTCCATTGCTGACATCAATCAAGGGACTGTTGTAAATTGGGTGCATGGTCAGTTACTTCAGGCCGTATACCCCTCTGAAAGGATCTTGAGGGGGGCCTTTTCAGGATTCAAGATAGAAATCATGTCAAATTCCCATCTTCCAAATCTGGTCGTGCTGAATTAGTCATTGAACCTACCCGAGCTAAAACTATTCCAGGATCATCCTCACCTATTCCTGAGTCACGTGGGGCGGCATTTCACCCATTCAGTCAGGTGAGTAACACTATCCATAAATGACGCCCTCAAGGAGGCCATTCTGGAAGCTCAGTAAAGATCCTGATCAGATGAGGCCACGACAATCCCAAAGGCACCGAGTCCAAACACACCCTATAAATATCAAAGCCTTTTAGTTTAAAATATTCGGTATTCTAACCCATTTTCCCGTTTCCTCCTCAGTGCTCTTTCCAACTATTCCAGCTTTGAGTCACCACAAACCCCGGTGCCAGTCCAAAGAACTGTAGCACTGACAGGGATTAACTGCTATGAGTGTGGTTGCTCTGGTCACCTGGGGTAGAGTTTCCCTAATCATCATGTTCACTTTGTGCAATAGGGTCAATACTACCAGGGAAAAGATGGAGCGGAGTAGAGATGTGAATCTCTACCTCTGCAATCCTAACCCCAAACGTCCCACATGAATTAATTTTGGTATTTCCAGAGGAACTCCCTCAATATGATGATGGGATTTTATATCAGCAACCAGTTGGAGGAGTGAACGTACTGACATGAGCGCAAGCAAAGGCCACGGAAGATGAAGGACCTCAGGAGCAACCAAAGCCGTATGCCTGTCAAATGTATGATCAAGCCTCCATGGGCAAGCTGGATCCAGACGCAGATGCACCAACCCTGAAAATAGTAAAAGTTGCCTTCTGGTAGATGCCATTGTTAAAGAATACCCAAAGTCAGTGAGGGGATTATGAGTTTCTTTGGAAAAAGAGATCCCGTAAATGTCCACCTATTAAACAGTCAATATTCTTCATATTATGAATGTACATGCTATGATATTTTTGTATCTAAAAATAGGGTATGCGCTATAATAGATACAGGCGCTCTGGTTGACATAGTTTCTACTCTTTTGATGGCAAAGTTGATGTTAAAGCCTGATGTGGACCATCAAATGGTGTATGGGACCGTTGGAGCAGAATGCACAGTCTCTGAGGGAGCTTACAGTGCATTACTTTTGCAGTTTGGGTCCATTGTCATTGTAGCCCTGGTGATATTGCTACCGAACAATAATTATGACCTGCTAATTAGAACTGCTTTCCTGTGAAAATTCAGAGCTGTTGTTGATATGATGGAGGAGACCTTCTAAATTTTTGGGGCAGCGAATCCTAATTTATGTTACCTCTAGAGGATTGTCAAAGGATTTATGTGCACATGGGCCATATCAATCTTGCATATAGTGGCAGAGAGATTTCAGTCTGCAAACATCAACTAAAAAGCAAGGCTTGTCCCTTCCCCAAAGGTATACGAATATCAAGGGCTACCTCTCTGAGCTGCTGGGCATATATCTATTCCTTATGGACACCAAGTCATAGTGAACACAGAGTTAGAGGTGGAAGTGCCAGATGGACTTTATGGGGAGGCCATTAGGCTCTATCAGCAAACGCGGCTTGAGCCTCATGTGCTTTAGGGATTACACTCCCAGGCCATGGAGAGATCAAGGTTTTGTTAGCGAATCTCCAGAATGAAACAAACAAATCCGCTGATACTAATTAGTGGCATATTTACACTTGACCCCAATTGAGGTGGTCCTTCAGGTTCACAAGTTTGGTTCATTGGATAAATTTGGTCTAACCACTTAGTTGCAGCCCAGCATAATGACAGTGGTACCACGGGAGAATTTTATAGGGTTATCAGAAGAACAAAAAGACCAAGCAATAGCTTTATTTCAGAATTATAAAGAAATCTTTATAATCGACAACAACAATTTAGGGCGTGCTTGAGGGGTAGTCAATTGATTGGACACTGGGGATCATCCTCCCATCAGATCTTGTCCAATCCGTTGATTGAGGGTAGCTGAAGACGTTTCCAATGAGGAAATTGATAAGTTGCTGGAGTAAGGGATGCTCAAATATTTCAAGCGTCTGTGGGCTTCACCCATTCTGATTGTAAAAAAGAAGGATGGCACCAACCAGGTGGTGATAGACTACTGGAAGCTCAACAGTATTACAAAGAAGGACTTGCACCCTTTGCCATGGATTTATGATGCTTTGGATCAGTTAGGGGGAGCTTGTTACTTCTCAGCAATGGACTTGATATTGGGCTATTGGCAAATTGAGTTGCCTGCGGCGGAACAAGAGAAATGTGCTGTAATCATGTCCAAAGGCCTTTTCCAACTGAACTGTACACCACAAGGGCTGTGTAATGTCCCGGCTATGTTCCAACGAGCCATGGACACTATCCTTGGCAATCTGAAGCTGTCATGTGTCCTCATATACCTTAATGATATCAATGTTTTTTCTCAAACCTTTTCTGAGCACCTTGAACGTCTAGAAACAGAATTCCGCCAGATCGCTGAGGTGAACATCAAAATAAATCCTCAAAAATGTAATTTTTTCAAGGACCAGTTGGAATACCTGGGGTTTGTGGTAGACTCCACGGGGATGAAGCCACAGCTGGCCAAGGTGAAGGCCATCTGAAAAATGACTACACCTATTAGTAAGCGTGACATACAAGTTCTTTTTGGGAATAATCAGTTATTACCAGCGCTTCACCCCTAACTTTAGTTGTATTTGGGTGTTGCTATTTGAGTTGTTAAAAAATGATACAGTGTTTAAATGGATGAAACGCAGTCAATATGCCTTTGACCTACTTCAGATGGTGTTGATTAGTGCACCAGTGAAATGCTATCCAAACTTCAATAAGGAGTTTATTTCTATCAGCACTAGATGGTCCCAACCTAAAGGGGGATACACCGATCTTTATTTAATCACGCCTGAGCTCCTAAGAGCTTGAGGCAAAGGCAGGGGTAAGCGAAGGTGTCAAGAAAGGGTTGGGGAAAGCTTTACCAGAGCCAGGTGTCCACTTAAACTGATCTATTAGCCCATGGCGGCATGGTAAATACTCTCAGAGACATCTCAGAATGAACCTGAAAGTGAGTGATCATATGGGGCAGCGTCCACAGAGTGGAGTCAAAAGCGGCGCGAAGATATGAATTATGAATAGTCAATATCACTGCACCAAATGCCAGGACCCTTAATGATTGGGAGCAATTGGAGAGTGAGAGTTTAAACATGAAGTCCTGAACTGGGTGCGCTACCCAGGGTTCTGCTCGCAGGAGTTCGTGGACCTTGCTCCATAAAGGGGCTATGAGGGGGCAAGTAGAAACGGTGGAGGTGGGTATCTGTCAGCTCTGCACATCATCGGCAACCCTTGTGCTGAAAGGTGGGAACAGTTCGATCCCCTGTCCTGTATGAGCAGTGTAGAACACGCTACAGTGTATTTGACACTTTTGCTGAGAGAACAGGATGGGTAACTTCCTTCTAGAGCTCCTTGAGATCACATTCCACAGCGGGGGGTAAAAGTTCCAGGAGACAAGGCCGCATAGGGGGTCTGTCCTAAGGGTGGATATGGGAGATAACAATCATCCCATTGTGGTCCAGGGCGTGATGCCGGGGGCTGATCCCAGGGCCACTCCTTTTATAAGGGAAGGCGTGGTACACCCGTACTCCTGCCCTCTTAAGTGCAAGGAGAGCCTGATTCCAGTAAAAACTTGAAGGTTTGAGGAGGTGGCCTGGATGGTTTGTTAGCCACTCTCCCACAGCTGTAGGCGAGGTTTGTGGAAGCCCTAAAGAGGCTGCTTAACCCTGGCGCAAGGCTGGAGCCCAATGTGGCATTGGAGCCATATACCAGCAAATGATGGGCTTAAGGAACCCCGTCAGAATTGAAGTGGCATGAGACCTAGTGTCCAAAAGACCTAGGCCCCCTCACTGCGGGGTCAGGATATAGTGGTCAGAGCTGTGGGTGGGTGGTTGGATCCCCATATCCAACAGCGAAGTATCACATTCAACCTCGTGTAGAAACTGTCCATAAAGGGGCGGACATGAGCGAGAAACTATAGCTTTGATAGAAGAAAAACATCAGCCATCAGGGCGCGTCCCTAGGGGGTGATACGCCGGCAGCTCCAGCTAGCTACATGAGAGTTTATTACATTAAGCAAGAGGTCCTCATTATCCTTGATTGCAACCCCTTATGGTGTGGTGAGGACACCTAGATGCCAAAAGGTGCCCCGGGTAGGTTTTAAACCAAAAGGCGGAGGAAAAGATGGGGTACCAACTCGCACTATAACGGTTTTGGAAGTATTAACTTTTGCAGCGGACGCCTTGGAGCAGCAATCAAGGGCCTCCATGGCCAGGTCTAGGTCCTTCTTACATCCAACTGCCACTGCTGTGTCATCAGCAAAGGCTATGGTGCGGGTGGGGGGTTTCCCAGGAACCTGAATACCTACCAGTCGTTCCTGGAGTTAAGCCAGAAGAGGATCCAAAGCTAAGTTGAACAAGATTGGGCTCAGTGGATCCCCTTGCCGGAGACCCTGTTCAAATGATACCCGCTGCTGTAAATCCTGTTGGGACAGTATCTTATTGTGAATCTGGGCATAAAGAGCTGATAGCCATGTATTAGCTTGAGGTGGGATGTGGAGGCGGGTTAGGGAGGCGTCCAGATACTTCCAATTTACTCGATCATATGCTTTTTCCATATCCAGAAGTGCCACAAAACCATGTGTTTGAGATGAGTTAGCTGACAAGGTTGCCAAAAGCTCATTGTAATTGTTCCAAAGCGACCTCCATGGGATAAAGCCATGCTGAGCTGGTTTGAGGCGTGGTGCTGCCCACTTAGTCATGCGGTTTGCTAGAAGCTTAGTAAATAGTTTGTGGTCCGTATTCAATAGTGATATTGTTCGCCAGTTTGCAAGGTCCTCTCGGCTAGCTTTCTTATGGATAAGGGTCATAATTGATCCTCTTGAGTCAGAAAGTACTCCCCCTTCTGCCAAGAGGGTCAAGAAGAGGGGCTGGAGGGCCTTTGTAACTGCGACAGGATCCACTAGATACACCTCAAATGGGATACCATCTGGGCCTGGGGCCTTCAGATGCGGGCTGTGGAGTAGAATGTCCATTAATTCTTGCTGTGTAATTGGTGCAAGAAGTTCTTCATCTGCCGAGAAAAAAAACCATTGGTTCCAGAGCCCCTTCAATGAATTCATGAACATCTGATGAGCTTACCCAGGAAGCCTTGAAGAGGGTTAAATAGTAACGGTGGATCTCGTTGGTGATCTCCTCCTTATTTGTGGTGACAGTGGTCCCCACCCTCAGGGTTGCAATCTCCTGATCCTTTGAGCGGGCTTTCTGCTTCTGGTAAATGAAACGGGTGGGCCGTTCCCACTGGGTGTAGTAGCGTGACGAGATGAAGTTTGCTGCACGTTCTTCTCACTCAGTAAGTTCCTGCAGGTATGTCTCGTGGGCCAATTCCCAAGCATCCAACCATTGAGAGGAAGGCACTGGGCGGCAATTCCTTTCAAGGTGCCTTATTCTAGCTTCAGCACGTCTGACTTTAGCCTGGGCCGCTGTCATTCGAGCCTTAGCACAATTGTAGGCTACTTTTAGTATCCTTGCTTTTGTATCAGCCCTTTTTTCTTGTAAAGTTCGCAAATGAGGTGAGGCCAGGTGCTCTGGCTCACAAATGGCTGCATTTATCTTCTCTCTTGAAAACTGGTTGTTCAAGAGCCCTATAGAAATCCTTGGCCAAAATCTTCTTGATGGTCTGAGGATTGTTGTCAGGATCACCGTGAGAGATCTGTGATCACTTATAGTGTTATCTCGGGTTATGGGAGAGGACACTTGACAAACTAGCAATGGGCCCACTAGGGCCATATCAATCCGTGAAGCTGATGTGAATCTCCAACCTGCACCTTAGATCTGAGACATACAGCCAAGTCCAGATGCTGAGGGGGGAGAGCATCCATGAAACCACTTGACCTGAGGAAATTTTGAAGCTGAGCTTTACCTCGTCTGTTTTTTTGTGGCAGGAGGAAAGGTTTCATGCACCCGACTTAATATTGTGTTGAAATCTCCCATCAGCACTGTATTGCCTAGGAGTTATAGTTGAGAAAGTTCTTCCAAAAGATGGTCCTGCTCTTGACCTGCATTTGGCAGGTATATGCTTGCAACAATGAAGGAGAACTCAGGGGTTGATAATTTAGCCAATATAAGACGATCATCAAGGTGCTTCAAAAATTGGTGGGTTTTCACCGGGGGTTGAGGATAATAAGGGCCACATAGTGTGTCCAACAGGAGTTACCTCCAAATTGGTCATTTCATGCTACAAAATCAGAGGGGGGACATGGGGCTCCTGGATGGCTGCAATATCTATGCGAGTTCACTTAAAAGTTGCGGAGGAGGTGGACTCTCCACTTGTAATCCTGCAGCCCATTAAAGTTAATGGACTGCAGGGTCAGGGTGCCCCTTTGGGGCCTCATAGCTGTCCCCCTCCGTATCCTGGGGGGTTAACAGAGTTTACACCTGCATCCGTAAGGCTGCTCATTTTTATTCTGTGAGCTTGACTCTTTGTAGCAATCCATGCTGATCGACAAGGAGGAGGATTATCCTGAGTTGATGGGGCTGAGGAGCCTGTAAGCCAGCCCAAGATACTTCCCCCGCTGTCTTTCACAGGAGTATCTTGAGGGTGCTCCATAGACTCCTCCATTTGTGCATCATCTGATGTATCAGAGACCAGAGTCACCTCCTTCAGTACTGAGAATGGCGTCTGAGTTGCAATACCTGTAGATGGTGGGGGCGGCAATGACTTGGTGCCTCCACCCTTACTTGGGGTACTCCATACCTGTTCCACCTTTGGGGTATTCTGTATTACAGAATTCGTTTTAGATGACACCCCTGGGCTGGCTTCCTCTGTTTTAGCTTTATGAGAAGCAGATTTGCGCTTGTTTTGGGCTGGTGAAGGGTCTGGCAATTTAGAAGGGGTTTCCATAGGGAGAGGGTTTTCTGCACTAAGGGAATAAAGTTGTGCTACTGGCTGTGCCTTCTCAACTGCTACATGAAGGGAAGAGGGGGTGAGATCCTGTACGGGCACCCAGTGGGTTGGATGTGGGATCGCCGCTGCTGCTGTATGGGAGCGTTTATTACCTGTTGCAGGGATTTGGCTACTAGATGAGAGAGCTTGTTTATGAGCAGTACAACTATTATATAGGTGGCCCAAAGCATTACACCATGAGCAACGTGGTCGTGCCTGGTCTGGATCAACAAAGAAGATTTCAGAACATGATCCAATGACTGCAACACGTGGGATAACCTCCATGTTGCGGGCCACCATTAGGTTGGGGATAAATGATGACCTAGCAATATGAGCCCTCTGGGTTGGGGCATAGTAGGCTGGTGCGCACAGGTCTACTGATAGAACTGAACCAAATTCCATCAATCCTCGATGAAGCGCAAGCTTAAGGGATTCTGGGTCCACTGTAGTTGGAAGATTTGAGAAAGTTACCCATGAAATTTTTTCAAAGTTAGATATAGTTCTCAGCACACAAAGAGAGTCATGCGAAATCTCAATTGTAACTGAGGCTGCATGATCTGCATCTGCTGCAGTTGTAAACCCTACATCAATATAGTGGCTTTCCACCACTTCATGAATAGTGATGTTAACTGGAAAAGCTCTTGCTATGGCTTCAAAATAACTAAAATAATCCCATGCATAAAACTCAACAGGATTATGCCCACAGTAGACTTTAACTGCATGGGCAAGAGTGGACCTGGGGAGTGCACGTTAAGAGTGAGTTTCTGCCCATCTTTTCCTCACTTCAGCCACAAAAGCAGCTTCACGAGGGTCAATGGTGGGTGGTGCAGGCACTAGTTTTTTCTGCCATGCTCCTGAGGCATCCTCCACTCGGTTATTTTTGTTCACATTTAAATTTAAATTTAAAGGTAACTTAGTGGATTCCTTATGGGGGGAATACCAGACGGAGGCGCTGACATTCCTCTGGATTTACGCGCTGGCCCCTGCTAGGCTTTCCCAGTAGGTACTTGATTTTTTTCAGGTTGGGTAGGCTTACCTGGTTTGGGTTTATTCCCTGCCAATTGATTGGGTAATTCTGGCTCATCATCATACCAATCTATTACTCCCGCCTTCATCCAACCATCAGCAGATAATGGTAAGGATTTTTCGCTGGTTGATTGGCTATTTGGATAGTCCCATTTGAATTTTGATGTTGATTTTGATTTTGATGAACATTATGGCTAACTGATTCACCACTCAGTGTTGATTCAGTAGTGCGCGTTGGTTACCTTCCAAACCATTAAAATGACGACCAACTGATTCACCAAATACTGTAGATTCAGTTTGGCCGCTTTGGGTAATGTTGGAAGTGAAAAAATGACGACCAACTGATTCAACACTTTCTGACGATTCAGTTTGGGCGCCCAGGCTGATTTCCGAAGTGGAAGCAGTTGGCAAAGCCATAAAAACCCCAAGTGAGGTATTGAGAGCTGCAATACTCTTTACTACCATGGGTAAAACTTTAGATGTGCCTCCAGGGTGGGGCGCACTAATTGGGTGACCCTCAGTCAACACAGAGTTGACTGAGGTAAGCTGTACAGTGGTGGTATCATTTGTGATTCCACCATGGTTTAATAAAGTTGGTCTGCTTCTGCTTTTGCAGCTGCAGTTTAGGAGTGGGTTGTATGGGTCGATGCACAAGTTGGCAACTGAGGGTTCTGTGATTTGGGGTGAGTTTGAGTGAATTCCGAAGCATCAGAGGTGCGTTCAGTGGACTTTACCATAATTATTCGTTAGATTCATTAAGCTAAATTTCTGGGTGATTGTAATATTTGAATTTTGAAATTTAGCGGTGAAAGAAAGGTTTGATAAGGAGTTTATCATTCAGACAGATGCATCCCTTTCTACTATTGGGGCAGTCCTTTCACAGAAAGACAACTAGGGAGAGGAGCATCCCATTGCAAACTGCAGTTGAAGCTTGAATTGTCATGAGCATAGCTATACTGTGATTGAGTATGAGTGCGTAGTGGTGATCTATACGCTAAGCAATTTAGAGTCTACTTGCATGGGGTAAAGTTTAAAGTTGTATTGGATTATGCGTCGTTACATTGGTTGCAGAACCTCAAGGAACCTGAAGGGCATCTAGCTAATGGTTTCTCAAACTGAAGGCTTATAACTTTGAGATCCTCCATTGACTGGGAGCAAAACATCAGAACGCTGACTGCTTATCTATATTTTAAAACATTGCAGTTATGGCAGATCTCAGCAATGTGACGCACGATAAAATGCTCAGCAGAAAGTATGATGACGACCCTCCCCAATTAATAAAAGTGTTAAACGAGATGCAAGAAAATACCTTCCAACATAATTGGAACTGTACAAGCAGATTGGCGATTCTACAGTGAACTTTCCATGACCCTCATCACAGTCAGGATCATTATAAGCGCCCACAAGACAGTCAGACATGGAAGTGTGTGCAAGACAATGGAACTGTTGCACCCTCAGTACTATTGGGAAAGTATGAGCTTTGACATGCTTGAAACCATTTCTTGTTGCGGCAAAAGCAAAGTGGAAAAGCTGTGCCACTTGAAAACCTTATACCGGCTAGTAAAACCTCACTTTGCTTGGCATATGGTTTCCCTTTGATGTCATTGGCCCTCTGCCAATGGGAGCTAACCGGTGAAAGTACATTTTAGTGGCTATCAACCACTTGACCAGATGGGTTGAAGCGTGGCCAATATGGGATTTGGGTGTGGTCACAGTGGCTAAGTTTGTAATGGAATGTATTATCCAGCGACATGGCTGCCCTCAGTTCATTATTACTGACATTGGAACTAACTTCACTTCACATATCCTTCAAAAGTTAGATGAGCTGATGGGCATCCGCGGGGTTCTAATGACTCCATACCACTTCAAGTCCAACAGGTTGGGAAAACAAGTTAATGAGACCTTGGAAAAAACACTTTGGAAATTGGTAACAGATTGACCTTCTGATTGGAGTTCCCTCCTTTCCACTGCCATCTTTGCCTATAACATTAGGTACCATTCCATTACAGGGAAGAACACCTTTCAATTACTATATGTATGACACCCTGCTCTTCCAGCACTGTTTTATGCTTGTGTAGAAGATACTGGTGAAATGGATCCCCACCGTTATTTGACTAACTTAGCGACATGTTGATAAAATTGCAAACCAAAGCGTACTCCTTCAGTTAAGCAAAGAAGATTAAAAATCAGGCTGCTGATCAGGTACAGTGTAACAGGTTATTTCGGTTCAAGGAGGGTAAATGGTTCTATTTTATGACTAACATGGGGTCAGTTGGAAGCACAATTGGCCAGCATCTTGATTGGTCCATTTGAAGTCATTAAGAAAACAGGTGCTAACGCCTATACTATTAATGACCCTGCGAGCAGGTGGATCATTAACCATGTGCATGTAAAGTAACTCCAGGCATATAAGCAATAGGAGGCTTATCATCCAGTAATGGGGGTAATGTTGAGATCCTGTTATGACTGGATGATAAGTACTTAATAGCTACGGCGGATTGATAAATATCTGTTAACCCTGATACTAGGTATAATTATTTGAGCGCCTTGAGATGAGGCAATTTTGGGTTAAAAAAGGATATTATTGGATTGCCTCCAAATAGGGCGATAAGGCGATGTTGACATTTGACAAATATTGAGAAGATGGCCTTGAACTAAGGCGATAGGGAATTTGAGAATACCATACCCTGACGGAACCAATGAAAATATGACAGAAACCAAATAGATAAGCTAAGTGAGAAGTATCTTCTGAAGTTGCTGAGATATAAGAGAGATGGGGAGATTGAAGGAGGATGGATTATTAGTAGTTTAGAAAGAGCGGAACAGCAGTCAATTGCTGTAAATAATAAATAAATAAATTTTCTTTGGGGCAATTGCTCCATATTTTATTATATTTTTAAGTGTGTTTCAAGGACCAGAAATCTCCATATTGTCCATCTGATTGCTCAGTGGGTTCAGACCTGTGAAATAATACTCTGGCGTATCTCAACAATATCACCAAATTATAACACTAGATAAGCAACAATCTAGAACTGCAGAAAACCCCAATCCACCTGATGTTTTCTCAGACAATTAGGCATTTCAAAATTGTTCATGGATGATGTTAACCTGATCGGATCTAACAGTTTTTAACCCTGAATGTAAATGCATTTTCTCAACATAACAATCCTCTTGACTGTAGCCAAAGTTCAAATCTAATCTCAAAGCTGTTATTTAGCAGAGAGGAAAAATAAAATGAAAAAGATGGGGCAAAATAGACTACTTTATTTAGTTAAAATGTCAATATTTATAGTATTAATTGGTACTTTGTGCCTGGGGGACATTTGTGGCCTTGTACAATAAGGATCTTTTATACCCTTCCAGATTGACTAAATGGTCACACCTTCATTATTATGCATCATTCTCATGATCACAATGGTGGGGTCACGCCTCTCAAGGTTTGGGAAGTGAGATGAAATTCCTAAAGGCATCTCCATCAACTCTTTTGCACGTGATGCTTCCTGATCAAAAATTCATATTGGTGCCTTCATGGACAGGTTTCACTCAAGCTTTCTTAAGAGTCACCTTAACAAGGCTTGATTTGAGAGCAGTGATTTCAACTCACTCATCATCTTGAAGCCTGATAACGTCCCCCTCAAGATCCTTTCAGAGGGGGGTATAAGGCTAAAGGAATTGGCCATGTACTTGGTTAGCACAGTCTCCTGATTAGGTCAGCAATAGTGTACTCAGAGGTCACCTTATGAATGACCTTATAAGGTCTGGATCAAAGAACTAAAAGATTGTTCTGTCAACCTCTATGTTAATGATGATAAAGAGAATGAGGTCACTTAATTAAAAAATTTGGTAAGGAGGTTCAGCCAAAATTAATCAAGAATGTTCCCTTCCTGTTGTGGTGGAAATGCCTTGCGTGGCTAGGGATTTTAGCCATACAAATTTATCATCTAAGGCCCTCATAGTTAAATCAGTGTTCTCAGGTATGGAGATACCAAGCAGGAGCTGAACGCTACTTAATAAAATGGATAGCGCGCCCATATAGAGCCTCAAAAGGGGAAATCTTGATGATTAGATGATAGTTTATTTGGTAAGCAAGTAAGGCTCTGGTTAAATAATTGTTCCAGCAAGTAAGGTTGAGGCGACCATCTTCTGAAAAACAGAGATGAAGGTTCCATTAGCACGTTGCACTGTCACATTGGTGGAAGGTTTATAAGGGTGGCGAAACTTTTTTAAGTTCAAAAATAGTGAAAATAATCCTTAGACCACTTTTGAGGTATAATTAGCCCATTGTATAAAAGTAAATTTTGCAGTCATTTATGCCAGGTCAAATGGATCAAATAAGAAATAGGGCCGTGGTTTTGTGGTAGCAGCGGGTCAGAAATGCTATGACACATTTGTTCAAATGGTCCACAGCTAAGAGGACATACATATAGCCATGCAATCCAATAGGTAGAGGACCATATCATTGGTGCTAATTACATTAAAGTGACCTGACGGGGACACAACTTAGTGCTGATATTGGGGGCTGGCAAAATTTTGAAATTGAAAAGTCATACAAGCCTCTAGAACATGTTGGATGGTCTTAACCATTCGATCCAAAGGCATCATCTCTTTAACTATTTGTGGGTCTTCTTTACTGCCCTGTGTCCCATGGTCATATTCCCTTTAAGGATAACATCAGTTCAAGAAGAATAGCGAATATACAGGAGCTATTTATTATACAAGATTTTTTTTTAATTTGAGTGTCTCTGGTCATTTTTTGAGCTCAGCCTAGATTTCAGGAGTCTCCAACTTACATTACTTGGGCCAGTCAATTAAATCATATAGTCAATCCTCCTTGGTAGTCAAAGCAGCCAAGACCAGTATCCTAGAGAGACTATTGGCGTTATGGTGAATCACACTTGCACGATGGACTATATTGAAGTTGTAGTTCTACAGGCTTAGAGCCCAGCTGGCTAACCTGCCACCTGGATACTCTATCTGCTAAGCCATCAAAGCGATTAATGGTCAGTGACAATGGTAAAATGAGTGCTATATAGGTAGGGCCAAAAGTTCTTGATTGCCAGTAAAAAGCCAGTCACTTGCGTTCAGTAACACTATAGTTCCATTTGGCCTTGTACAGGGTCTTGCTGAGGTAAAACAATGCAGGTTGACCTGATTCTCATCGTTATGATCTAAAACAGCTCAAACAGCAACTTCTCAAACATTCATGAATAGTAATAAGGGATAATTAAAATTCAGATGAACAAAAGTAGGTTTAGTACAAAAAGCGGTATGCAGCGCATTAAACACTTGTTCTTGTTCAGGTCGCCACATGAAGAGCACATTCTTTTCAGGAGATAAAATAGCGGCTTAGCCAAGTCAGAAAATCGATGAATGAACTGACAGTAATAACACACTATGCCAAGGAATACTTGAATATCCCTAAGGCTCTAAGAACACAACGTCTTCTTAATGGCGTCATTTTTATCCAGGATGGGTTGGATACCATCTTTTTGAGATCTTGTGTCCCAGGAATCTCATCTTGGATTAAAAGAAGGAGAATTTTGAAGGCATAGTTTTATTATTGCCTTTCTAAGATTGTTAAAAAAACCCTGAAATGTTCTACATAACCATTGCAGGTTTGTGAAAAGACAGTGATATTATCAAGGTACACGAAGACACAAGATAGTTTTAAGTCACCTAGGATCCTGTCCATGGCACATTGAAAGGTGGTGGGCGCGTTGCAAAGGCCCTGGGGCATCCTCATAGGCTCAAATAGAACCCCATTAGCTATAAGTGCACACTTGGCGATGGGACTAAGGGGTTTTGACCACTTGTCAAATTCATTTTAAGGCAAGAAACATGGAGTTCCTGGGTGCTGGATTATACCTAATTGCTT
>JAKSZP010016127.1:0-92596 GCA_022478985.1 Massospora cicadina | reverse complement strand
GTTGGGTGGGTCATCCTATTGAGGAGTCCACATGGCAGTCAGCTAGGGATTGTGCCCGATGTCCTGAGAAAATCCAAGAGTTCTTCCTTTCTAGGGGGGGTTGATGTGACGGTTGAGGTCTATCCTCAGCATCACATTGCCCTGATCTTTGGTAAGACACGGCAGGCTGTGTCTGGATGTATGGAGGAGGAGGGGGCGTTGGTCCTGGCAAGGACGCCTAAGGGGCAGGAGCTTGAAGGAGGCCAAGGAGCAAGATGGACGTCCAAGTCGAGGAAAAATGGGAATCAAGTAACAGGGGTAGTTTTGAGATTCGATTTGAATTTGAATCAAGAATGGAATGGAACGGATGCTTGGAAGTTTCGCGGTTCATTTGGGATTCGAAATGGAACTGGCGCGGAACTGTTGAGGATCGGAACTGGTACAGAACCATTGGGTGAGGATTCCGCGATCCTGTTGTAAGGTTTACACCAAGTATCAGTCAGATTAGCACCATAAGCTTGTGTTATATTTTATATTAGCTTGTAGCATGTGTATATAGGGAAGGAACTGGGAGCTGGAGGCTTCTCAGTTCTGTTTTCTATCAACCTGGCCAATATTAAATAAAAGAACTTTAAAATTCATATATTTATAGTTTGAGTGTATTTAAAAATATTGCCCAACTGCAGCCATGTTTGGCTTGAATCAACAAGAATTGGACTTTGAGAGTGAGCTTGGGAGAGCTATTGCCTCCCTTTATACCTTGTCTTGGAGTCAAGGCATGTTGCTGGGTTAAGTATATTTGCAACTGTCTTCCAGGGGGTGCTTGTCCAATCTTGTAGCGCGCGCACAAGGAGAGTAGTATCAGGAGCCCTGTCAGCCCTATGGTCTGTAACATGGATTTTGTTGCCTAACTCATTTGTGGCTCATTGGAAGGAGCCAGTGCGTTACAAAGATGTTAAGAATACATTTCTGACTCTTTTTGTTTCAGGTCTTGAGGATGTCTAATGTTGTAATCCTAGTCAGGATGGGGAAGACCATTGCTTCTGAGACGAGGAAGGGTGATTCAATGGCAACAGCTGCCGTTTCATTGAAAGAGGTGTCAACTGAGGGTTAGACAGCTGAATCCCCCTATAGATTCTCTAGAATTCACTATAATAAAAAAGATTTAAACTCAAAAGTAGTAGTACAGTAGTAAAGTAGTATAGTAGTAGAATACTCAAGTATTACACTGGAAAATACTCAATGATTGACACAAGTCTATAGTCAGGAAAGAACTAATAAAGAACCTTATTAGTTTGACTGTAGATTCGGTAATAGTTAGACTATCAGCATCTAGCGTGAAGATTCCATCTCAAGGATATTATTGCAGAAGGCAATAATTGGTGTATCCTCAGAGAAGAGTAGATATCTGAGTGGGGATCTAGAGATGAAGGGAATTACAGCTAAGGTATTGCTGCCAACTGTGTGTTGGGCTGAAGAGACTGTCATCAGAGGATCTTAATGAAGATCGAGTGGACAGAATTTTAGGGAACAAATCCTTAAGAGTGTGATATTCAGTATTATTGGAATTACCCGGATTAAGCGTTGGGCCTGAAGATAATATTAACTTGACTATGGATAATAGTCACCATAATACTATCAGATTATATATATTCTTACAATGTGAGGCGCATGAGGAAATTGAACCTGTGCAGTAATAAGTTTATAGGGGTTATTGGTCAAAAATAATCAGGAAACCTATAATTTTTTTCCAATTACTTTCAAAGCATAAATCATCAACAATGGTAAGTATGAAGTCAAATGATTTAACAACAATAAATCTGAAATTAAATTTAGAAAAAATTAACTACTCAGCAATTAACAAGCGATGCCCAATCATTTCAGAGGAGTTAAAATATTAAAAAGTTATACAGTGCACCCAAATTAACATGATTACAATGTGTCTGCAAGATACCGCTCAAAGTCACTTTTGAGCAATTTTAAATTTAAAGTTTTATTTATTCATAGCCATCTGCCCAAACCTATTCTTTGATGTCCTTGGCCCCGCCGCCGCCACCCCAGTGTGAGGCAGTAGTGCACCCCCACCTAGCGTTTTCCACCCCGCGGGCAAGCGCATTTGGACGGGCTCAAACAGCCTGCCCACTGCTTCCAACCGTTTTGTCCCCCCACGGGACTTAGCGCTCCACCTGGCGCGCGTCCACCCTTCTCGCCCTCCCTCACTCTGCCATTCGCTATTGCCTCAGAGTGGACTATGGGCGTTTGTTCCCATATGCCAATAAGGCAATTATTGAGCTAGCCACTGCGGCCTTTGCGCCAGCTGGCTTTATAGACTTCCGCCCTTTTAAGGGCTACTTTGACGTTGGGTTCCAATCTGAGGAGGATGCTGAAGTGGCAGCACAAACTCCTCTAATTTATAAAAAAACCCCATTCCCACAACCCATACTCGCCTCCCTTCTGACACCACGCTGGTGGTATCCTTTGTAAATCTCCCATCCCACCTTCCACCCCAAATTTTGTATGACCAGTTTGTCGCAGGGCTCATGTCTTATGGCACTCAGCCCAACCTCATCTTTGCGATTCCATCTGGTGTGGAGCGCCTTGCTGCTCCTTGGGCAACAGCCACCATCATACCACACCACCCTACCATAGCCCAACAAATCCCACCCCGCACTAGTGTGGCTGCAGTGCCTGATCATTTTTTTTAGGCTTGGGTCAATAATGGTAGGCAGATTTGTTCCCTCTGCTTTGGCCTCGACCATGCAAAAATAGCATGCCCTCAGGCCAAGTCCGCTGCTGCGGCTTCTGAGCCCCCCTCTGGAGGTTCAGTATGGGGCACTTTGCTGCCCCCTCCCACCCTCCAATCTCGTTCACTGGGCCCACATGGAAAATCAGCCCCCCAAAACCTCCAGCCTCACTCTCCCACCTAAATCTACCCCAGCCAATCAGAGCAATGCTTGGACCACCATTGGCACCCAAGCAGCTGCCCATTCGCCCAATCCCACCCACCAAAATTCAAACGCCAATATTCCAGTGAACCAAAATCCATGAGATCTATTGGCTAAAACTGACAAATCAGGTAATGTCCTCATTAGTAAGCATACAGGTCAACCTCTCTGCCAAGGCGATTATGGTTGGGAGGAATTTTTCCTTCCTGACTTTGATCCCCTACCCTCACCATTTCATTCCTCTGCCCAATACAGCCTCTTCCAAAGTGATCACCAGCTCACCTTAGCTGCGGTGGCCTCTCCTCACTGCCCAAAACTATGCATTGTGGTGGCCCAGTCAGTGGCTCAGCTCCAGCATGGCCTGCCCACCCTCTTCTTCCCCTCCCTAACTTCCATGAATCTCCCTGCAGTGACATCTCAAAACTATTTGATGATGCTGAAATTGCTGTTATGAATGTTACAACAATTGCTTCATTCAACCCCTCAGCCAAAACCACCCACCACAGTATCTCCCTTTTCACCCAACTTTCTGAAGCCCGCAAAGAAGCTGAATTTCTCCTTTCAGCTTTTGTTGAAACACTTTCCCGTCATTATCTTGATGCAGAAGAGGAAAACTCCTACTACGCTGACCTCAACCTCCACTATGCGGATGCCCCAACGCTCTGGCTCTCTGCTCTGATCCAGTACTGTAACCAACATCCCTTGATCGAGGTGGTCTTTCTGAAAACCAACCCCCCGACCCCTCCTCACCCTCTGCCATGGTGGGTTAGCAGTTTCTGCTTCCCACCTGTATAGTAGTTTTATCTTGTCATTTTGAGTGTTGTGTTTGGTACTGTCCGTCCCCTGGTCAGCGTACCTCAAATAAATTGAAACAATGTGTCTGCAAGATCCCAGCTACCCCCATAAAAATTGAATTGGCTGATTCACTCCTTTTGATCCAAGAAGGGTGAACGTCCCCAAGCCCTTCCATTGAAGAATTTTTCATATTTAGGAGACACCCTTGACAAGTAATGGGTTTCTGCCAAGGCCCCTTGACTTGATGTTATGACAAGTCAAAAAAACAAAGGGTATTATTTTGCTGGAAAATTTGACTTGGCCAAAGCCTATTTAATAAAAAATCAACTATCTGCAATAAAATCAGAGCATGATTAGCCAGATTGAGGTGAAGTCCTGACAGGAAAGTCATCCCTAAAACCAATTTAGCAATGATCTCTCCAAAGGGAAAAAACATCTTAATAAATTTGTGTGATATGCTGCCATGCCAAAAACCCAATGAAAATAAAAATTTGCAACAAAAAACCACAAATTGAGGCACTTGTAATGTGTAAGCCAAGCCACAACACATAAAATCCTAGCTTTTTAAGAAGATTTGCACGTCCAGTTGTAAGTTATGTTCCCAAGTCCACGTCCCTCACTTTCTTTTAATTATAAAAGCCCAGTACTCTGCTGATGGCAAAGTGCTGGGTTACCTTGTATTATCCTTTATAAATCACTAATTTTTTCCAAAACCTTTATATATTTTATAAGTTTCAACTAGTATGGTGATCCCTAAGGAACTACCCCAACCAATGGAGGGTCCACACTCATTTATCAGTAATGATGGTGGCCGTCAGAATGGGTATCTCTGCTATTGCCTCCTTCAGCATGGAAACCCTTAAGAGTTGTAACCTACGAGTATCATAAGATGGCTCAATCCAACAAAATGACTATCAAGATTCTCAATGAAAACAGAATGACCAAAAACTCAACCTAATCCATTCAAACTATGAAGAAAACAGAAATGGCAATTTGGCAGTTGCATCTTGTGGAGTCTCTGCTGGAATTAAACTTGAAAAAACAATTTTTACTTCCCAGTACCAAGTAAGCACTCAAAAGCATCAGTAGTATGGACCAAAAATAACTCAAGGAGAGCTGATTGACCCATTACTTAATCCAATTCAACCCCAATCATTTTAAAAATGGAAATGATGATTCAGCGGATGCTACTTGAAGCAAAACGGCAGGGATCAAACCTGATGAGACCCTTGCTGCTGCACGTTATCAGGTGCATATTCAGCTTAATTGTAAATCTCACCCAAATGGAGACCACCAATGGATGGAACAATCCCCTCCCACCATCTTTGCCAATTTGACCCCCTACTTGAAATGTGGTCACAATTACTTCCATTGATCAATTTACTGGCCAGATCAGGAATGATGTTCATAGAACAAGTACTTTCCATACTTGTCCCATGTAATTCTTATTTGCATATCAGAATGGAAATGCCTTGAGTACTGTGAATTCTTTCATGGATATTGTAGTATCTTTAATGGAAGCCCAGTCTTTCTTTGGCACGTCAATTGTCTGACAGTGTCTTGGCAATTGATAAGTTCAAAAAAGTACCCAAAGCTGAATCGCCTCCCAGTAAGGCCAGCACTTCCCATTATCAACCCATAGTGGGTGCTAGAAGATTTAAACAATGCAGACGCACATTTTACATCAGAGGTTTGTTTATCAAAATTATATGATTATGATGAGCAGTCTCATTTCGCTCAAAAAAATACAAATATAATATTATAGATAAACTAATGGTGGATGCAGCTGAGAACCTCCAGAATATCTAGCCTGAATTTCTATTCACCATGCCTCAAAGGTCTTTTTGATGTCATCCCTCCCCCTAAATTCCTAGCTGACTCTGAGAAGATTTGGAAAGAATCATAAAATTTTTGCCACCACAGCTTTTAAATCTATTATTGAGGTGGCTACAGATTCAGTCTATAGCTCAAAGGCAAATCCTACTTTAAAGCTCAGAAAGACAATTCCATAAAATTCCTAACCTTTGCATAACTGCTAAGATAAAGATTGCCAACCACATTAAATCACTTACATATGCAAGTTAAACTTGATAATATATACCCTACCCACCTTGATCTTTATCCCATAAATTTCCCTGATCCCTTTTTATTAGCTTTATTGTGGTTTAGTCTATAGATATCATGGAATGAGAATCCTTCCTTGAATCAGAAATGCGCTTGGCTATGTCAGGGGTGGGTTGTAGCAATTTTGTTTTAGTTAAAGGCTGAGTCTCTTGCTATAGCATGCTTTTTTCTCTTTTTCCTATAATCTTTGAATGGTATAAATGGTATCATGTTCCTCATTTCTTGGATAAAATATACATACATAAATACACACATATAAATTAGTTCAATGATGCTTTCAAGGATGAACCACTTCCATTACAAGGCCCAGCACTCACTATTTTTAACCTTTAGTGGGTGTTATAGGAGATCTACAAGATTACACACCTGTTGATTCAGAAGTTTACTTAATTAAATTTTTTAAAGGTTTTGATGTCAATTACATCAACATCATAACTGAAAAAAATAAATAAACCTTAATTAATTGAGTTCAATTTTAGAGTTGGTTGTGTTGGAGTCCAATAAATATCACTACATATATGACAACTCATAATGTTTTAGAGGAGCTTAGGATGTATACCTCTCCCTTAAACTCCCAGCTAATTTTTAAAATAATCAAACCTAATATAGAACCCCGTCGCTCCAAAGCTTTTAAATCTGTTAAAGAGGTAGCAGCAGCTTAAAAATATACCCCCAAAGGAAAACAAAGGACCAGAAAGGCAGATGAAAAGTTGACTGACTTCATATATGTGCTCAAGATAAGCTTGCCAACTACATTTAATCACTTACTTACAAAGGTATCTTACCTGATAGAGTGTATCTCACCTGACTTTAACCTCATCCCCATTGATTCCCCACTTCCTTCCTGTCCATTTTTGAGCATTTTAGCTTAGGGTAGTTGGAGGTGAGGACTATCTGTTAGATTTTGATGGTTGACTCAAAAATAAACCCTTTGAGAAAACCATTAATGCTAATAGATTAATTCCATTGATGGATCATTTGATCCTTCCCAATTTATCTGCATAACTAAATTCATTCCAAAACTGCCACAATTAATTTAAATTGTCCCAATTTTCATAGCTAATAATAGCTATGATATAATTACATTATGGCTGATTAAAGATTACATGAATGAAAAGTGGTCTTATGGCACTAACTGAATTGCACCTCCTAAATTAGTGCACTAATATTTCTGCATTAAGGTGGGATTTCAGGTTTAATTATTGATTTGTATTTATTAAGCACTTGAACATAGACATTACGATTAAGGGCATACTAAGTGCTTAAAAGGCCTGCTGATGTCCTAATTAGGTGTGTCATATTTATTGTTCATATATATTATTATCCCCAATTATTGTTATTTGTAAAGTTATGATGTAGCTCTAATTTAAAAATTTTGGTGTTGAGTTCACAACCAAAATCATCCAAATTATGAGAGTAAAATTGCCTACAATTGGACTGAAACAATTGTTATTTTTAGTCAATTCATGGGCCAAATTGACTTGAGGATATTTCATGATTATTGCCATGACCAGCAGAGGATTAGTATAATATGAATGAACTCATCTAATAGATGCGCTTGGCCAGGAGATGCCCAAGAGGTATACAATACTGGCGCCTGGCTTATTAATAAAACATCATTTATCTATTGATCATTAATAACTACTATACTTTAGTTTATTAATTTTTGTTGTCCATTTGTCATCTATCTGATATTTGTATCTGCTGCCTTCACATCTATATTAAATAGTTGCGTGAACTTATACTTTCTGAAGAGAAGTACTCAGTTTACCTTCTGGAGAAATAGTCTCGCTTATAAAGGAAAAATTTCCTAATTTTATACAAATACAGAAGGTCTCATAATTTTTGTTGCCAGTAGACTTAAGAACAGTGAGTATACCAGAGTTACTTGGCTGTTATCAAGGATTATCGGAGATTTTAAAACCCAATTACAAGCAGAATTTTATTAGAAAAGCGAGTATAGATCCTCAATTTCCTTAAGTCATTTTAGCTTGCTCCATCAGCTAAAAACTTAACATTTTGGTGCTCACTCAAAAATACAACTACCTAATATGAACATGGACGATCAGCTTTCAGAATTTGTCCAAAAGTACAGTGACAATGAGATGGAAACATGTAGTGTTCAGTTTTTTGAACACTTTACATCAAGTAATTCTGTCAAAGAGGAGGGGAACAATTACTCATTAGAACTAATATTGACTGGAACAGGTCCAACATTACCCTCTAATATGGCCAAGTTTACCCAGGACAATAAAAAGGAAATGTTGGAAACCTTGTTTTTGAGGTTATCAGGTTGGTTCTTCAGCAATTGACATGAGCTTTGGTCTGTTTTACTATATGAAGGACCAAGCCCTAAAGAACGAGATCTATCAAAAGTATAGATAAGCCACCATGGCTGCTTTGGGACAAATACTCCAAGAGAAACAGGCCAACACATATGAATATTTGGTCAACTTTTTACAGCCATCTATCAAACATGCTCAACATATTTTTGCACGCCAAAATCTTGAGCTTTACCACCTCCACCGTGTCCAAGATTAGGAACAGTCAGCCTGAGCTTGCTTGTTAGAGAAGATGGATACACGCTTTACAGAAGTGCGCAAAGCAATTGTTTTGAACACTGGATCCACAGCAGAAGCTCATGGTTGGATTGACAAGTTGGAAGCTCAGCTTAATGACGGCGTCCCAAAAATAGCAACACAAGTGCTAAATAATTCTGGATTTTCAAGTCAGTGGAAATGGGATATTACCAATCACCACATCAGACTTGAGATGCAGTACCACTATGTAGCATCCAATATGGAAAAACTTCTAAAACAGGGTCATGATTCAAGGAAAACCCTCTAAGATTTGGAAGAAAGATATGTCATATTGGAATACTATATCTGGACTGAATTTGCAGCTACTCAAAGGGAAATCGAGGCTTTAGCCCAGTTGCCTCCCATTACAGTAGAACAACCAGACAATTCAGATATTAAGGCCAAATTAGCCAATGTATGGTCAACTATTTCCAAACTCCGTACTTTTAATACCATTTTATTTGATGAAAAAATAATATGGAGAGCCAACTATTGCTTGCTAACACTAGAATTAAGAAAATGTTGGAAGAAATGAAAGCACTTTTGGCCTGACAGGCATTAGCTGAAGCAGATCTGTCTCAAGTTAACAAGGAGATGGAGAATCTTAAGATTAATAATTTCAAGTGTGTAACCAATCTTGGAGGAGGAGAGGATAAAGATGTGGTCCCAAAAACACTCAAAGTTGTGCTTCAGAAGCCGCGTCAATCCTGATTATGGAAAACAGAATCAAGCGATTCTGAAGATTATCATGAGGCAGATGAAGACTATGGAACATATGTATTAAAT
Organism: Massospora cicadina; assembly: GCA_022478985.1. NCBI lineage: Eukaryota > Fungi > Entomophthoromycota > Entomophthoromycetes > Entomophthorales > Entomophthoraceae > Massospora > Massospora cicadina. The sequence goes on along the minus strand of JAKSZP010016127.1, from coordinate 83,388 downwards.
ACACAAAAGTATTCCACATGTACTGACCTCTCTGTTACTCCAAGCCACTCACAACATCCTATTCTGCCCAAAGGTTCTCCAAGTTAGTCAAATTTGATTAGAGAAACTACCTCTCCTGTTAGGGACTCAGGCAGAGATTTTTTCAAACCACTAAATTTTGCTGAGATTTGATAAAGAAGGCAATATATACTCCTTCTTAAATCTTTTTTTGAAGGCTATGAGAGGAGCGTCTGATCATGCAAAAGCAACAGCCCTCATCAATTTTTTGGATTTGCATAGTGTAGACCTTGTAACGCCCTATTTAGGTAAAGATTGGTCTTATGATGAGGCCAAACAGGCTGTCATTAAGGAATTTGGTGAGCCCAAAAAGCTGTCAACCCAAAAGACAGAGCTCTTGAATATTGAGTTCAGACCCAATAAGTCCATAAAATACTTTGCCACGACCAATTTTAACATGAAGCCCAAGTGCTCCTCAGATCAAATATTATGGCTGAATTTAATGCTAAAATTGCCATGGAACACACCGTGCAGCCTTATTGTGATTTGGAATGATTAATGATTTCTGCCTTTAATTGTGATATGAAAACAAATAGACTTGTGGACTACTTATGCCGCTGTGCAAGAAGTTTTGAGGTGCTAAATCTGCCAAAAAACCAGCAGTGGATGCATCTTCAACAGAAAAATAGTATTACAAGTCATGATCAAGAGAGAAATGGAAATTCTAAGGACCAGAAAGCCAATCATCCCAACCCTAATGCCATCACTTGCCATTGTTGAGTAGAATAGGGCACTTTGCCAACAAGTGTTATACCCTAATGGACACAAAATCAGGAGTTAATGTGGCATATAAAGTTGAAAAGGACTCAGAATTGGGAAAAGGGCAGGTGGAGTAGAGGCGGAATGCTCTACTACCACCCATCATTCCAAAAACATATCTCCCAATCCTGGCAAACTTTTTGTGTCAGATTCAATTAATGAAGATTCCTTACATCATATTATGGCCAACGATGTACACTTGGTCACAACCAGATCCTGAAAAGGCCAAAGTTTAGTGAATCTTTAGAAAAAGCCTGAATAAAGGTGGCTAAACCATATGCTAAGCAAATTATAGACCAGGGCCTTGACCCTCATACTACTCACTCCCATGATCTGTTAAAAGATGTATACAGGTTACAATTCCCATGCAGACTCTGGAAGAAAGCTTCCCTGAAATATGTTCTGCCATAAATCACACTTGGAGTTAGGCAACTCCAAATCTATTCACCTAATAAACACTTCTGAACCATACTCTGATTGTACTTATGCCAATATTAATGTCAATAAGGTCCATGCTTGACTATTATTAACAGTGGAGCTCTTTTAAATATTGTCAGCACTAAGTTGGTGAAGAAGTTGGGAATAGCTCCAGATGTTTCCCATAATCAAGAATATGGCTCTGCGGGTACACATACCACCAGAGCTCTTGGAATATATAGTGCCTTACCTATAAGGTTTGGATCTATAGTAATATCCGCTCCAGCTATAGTTTTGACTAATCAGAACTATGAGGTCCTTACTGGCACCAATTTTAGAAGATATGGAGTGGTTACTAGTCATAAGGATGACACCTTAACCATCCTGAACTTAACCATCCTGATTTACTACAAAAGGTGCAAAATTGGGACTGAAAAAGCCTAATCATTTTATTAATTTGGCCTATCTAGATGGAATCATTACTATTGAATACTCTAAATCAAAGCGCCATGTCAAGTCACTGCCAACGTAAATCCATAAGTCTAAGTGAATACCTCTGAGCAAACAGGAGCTAACTTTGGACTCTGGAATGCAGTCAGTAGTTCCAACTGGGATAACAATTCAAATACCAGAAGAGCTCTATGGCGAAGTTAATCAACCTTGGTCACAAACTCAACTCAAATTTAATGTGGAGCCTGGGATAATTATTCCTGGACATCAAGAAATTAGTTTTCTCTCTGTGCAAACATGTAGAATCAGCCAATTTTTATCAAAAGGCACCAGGTGATTGCCTATCTCCATCTGATTCCTATAACGGAGATTAAATCTTTCCATGATTTTGGAACTCTGGATGAGCTAGGACTTCCCAATGATGAGTTGAATTATGTTCATAATGTCATACCTGTGGCCAATTTAGGGGAACTAAATGAACAGGAAAAGGACTGATTCTGAGGATTATTTGTGAAATACCATGAAATATTCACTAAAGATGATTTAGATTTGGATTGTGCAAGAGGAGTTACCCATATGATAGATACTAGGGATCATTTACCTATTCAATTAAGGCTGATTAGGCGTTTGAAAACTTCTGAAAAGGTTGCGTCAAAGGAGATTAAGGAACTTCCTAACCGCAGTATGTTGATTTATCCAAGAGTCCATGGGATGCCCCAATTCTCATTGTAAAAAAGAAAGATGGGAGAAACAGGGTTGTTACTGACTATTGGAAGCTTAACAACATTACAAAAAAGGATTCCTATCCACTTTTGCGTATTAATGATTCCCTAGACAGGCTTGGGGGTGCAAAGTTCTTCTCAGCAATGGATTTAATTAGTGGGTATTAGCAAATTGACCTGCCCAAAGCTGAGCGAGAAAAGTGCGCTAACATTACCCAAGAAGGGTTATTTCAACCAACAAGGATGCCCCAAGGACTCTGTAATGCTCCAGCAACCTTCCAGAGAGCAATAGACACTATAATGGGCGATCTCAAATTGTCATGTGTACTAGTATACCTAGATGATATAAAAATCTTCAGCTGCACCTTTAATGAACATCTGGAACACCTGGAAGAGGTTTTCAAGAGGTTAGCAGCTGCAAACTTGAAGATCAAGCCCTTGAAGTGTCAATTCTTTAAGGGCCAACTGGAGTACCTTGGGTTTCTAATTGATAAAGAAGGTCTTCAGTCAAAACTGGCCAAATTGAAAGCAATATCTAAAATGAAGAGGCCCAAATCCAAGCGGGACATTCAAGTTTTTTGGGCATGATCAGGTACTATTGCCGATTTATTGCTGACTTTGCTCAAATAAGAGAACCCTTGTTTTATCTACTTAAGGATAAGGTCTCTTTTGAGTGGAATTTGGCCTGCCAGAAGGCATTTGGCCAGCTTTCTTTGCCCTATTAGTTGCACCAATGTTGCACTATCCTGACTTTGACCAAGACTTTATTGTCCATACAGATGTGTCATTAATGGCAATTAGAGCCGTTTTGTCCCAAATTGGAGAAGAAGGAGAAGAGTACCAAGTATTCTATGCTAGTTGGACCCTAAATGCCCATGAGAGAAATTATACTGTAGCAGAAAGAGAATGTTTGGCAGTTATATATGCCTATAAACATTTTCAAGTATATCTTCATGGAATGCATTTTACTGTGGTTACTGATCACGCATCCCTAAGCTGGCCTAATAATGTGAAGGAGCCAGAAGGATGTTTGGCTCGCTGGGCACTAAAGCTGCAGGCTTATGACTTTACTATCAAGCATTGGGCTGGTGCTAAGCATCATAATGCTGAATGTTTGTCTCATCTGCCCATCGTGGCAACCCTCTGTCAGCCTGTGGATGCCTTATTCCAGAAGATGGTTAGTGGAGTTTTTGCCAATGAGCCTGAACCAGTGCAGAAGAATCTCTCCAAATTAAGAAAGGACACCTACACTGAAAAAGGAGTCCTATTCAAGGTGATTGATGGGAAGAAATATATATTTCCCTGTACCTTAGCCCAAGCAGATTTAATTTTAGCTGCTTATAAGGCCACTGGCCATGAAGGCTTCAAGAAAACAAAGGAGCAACTCAAGTAAAATTAATATTGGGAATCGATGCATTTCAACATCCATGAAACTTTGAGTTGTTTCCAAGAGTGCCAAGTGTAAAATCCTTTTAAAAAGCTACCTTGTATTAGCTTGTTTGGCCCAAATTCGCTTGGCACACTATCTCCATAAATGTGGTTGGACCTCTCCCAGTTAGCAACATGGAAGCAAATATATTATTGTGACAATTGATCACTTGACATAATGGGTCAAAGCCAGGGCTATTCAGGATTTAGGAGCATCAACAATTGCTAAATTCATCTTGGAACAAGTTATTCATCAGCATGAATGTCCTCAATTCATATTACAAATAATGACACAAATTTCACTGCAGTTATTCTCCAGAAGCTCAATGAATTAATGGGAGTGCATGGTGTTCTGTCAACTTCATACCACCCAGAAACAAAGGTGCAGTGGAACAAGTTAATGGAACACTTGTCAATATCTAAGAAAGCTGACTTTTTACAAGCCCTTCAAATGGAGTACATTCCTCAGTTTGGCCATTTTTGCCTACAACATCTCTTACCATTCAGCCACAAAGATGTCTCCTTTCCAACTTTTATATGAGAAGCACCCAGCCTTACCGCCATTGTTGTATTCCTTGCTACAAGAACCCCAAGAATTAAGTTAATCTCAGTATGTTAAGCAGTTTGCAGAAACTTTAATTAAACTGCAAGCCCAGGCTTTTTATAATAACTTCAAACTTTGTAAGGCCCAACATGAAAAAGATTAAAAAACAGATACAATCTTTTCAAATTCACTGTGGGGGCTGAGTTATTATTTTGTAATATTCACAGTTTGGGCCAAAATCACAAGTTAAATCACATTGGGTTGGCCCTTTTGACGTTATAGTGAAGACTTTGAACTTCTCTTACACTATTAAGGAGAAAAATTTAGAACATGTCTATAATTGAGTCCATGCTAAGTTCCTAAGAAATTTTATAAAGAGGGCCAATTAGAAGAAAAAAATCAAAAATAAGTATACACAATTATAAGAAAAATAATAATTATGAGAAATAATAATAATAAGAAAAAAACAATATACAAGAATAATGATAGAAAAAAATAAATAACTAAGAAAAATTAATAATAAGAAATTATAATAAGAATATATAATATATAACAAAGAAATAATATAACAAACTTTAATAATGAAAAAACCAGCAAGGTTTTTATTCCTCCACCTTGAGGGGGAGGTGACTTGAGACCTAATTCTTCATCTTTGTGTGCTAATTCAGCCCAATCTAGCAGCTGAATGAAAAAAAACAGGGCTGAATGGACATCATTAAAGTTGGTAAAAAATAAGATACTTTAACCAGAACTCTCAAAATAATCTAAAAACATACCCATATAACATTTTTGGTCCAATTAGTTAAAATATCAATGTTATTTGGAAATAAGAGCAGTGATAAATTTTTGATATGCTAAAGAGGTGTTGTTTACAGATATGAAGAGAGAATTGGGAAACTCAGGGTTTATATTTCAGTCAAGAGGGGGAAATGTTAGATTCTGATGGTTGACTCAAAAATAAACCCTTCAAAACAAACCATCAATGCTAATAGATTAATTCATTGATGGATCATTTGATCCTTCCCAATTTATCTGCATAACTAAATTCATTCCAAAACTGCCACAATTAATTTAAATTGTCCCAATTTTCATAGCTAATAATAGCTATGATATAATTACATTATGGCTGATTATGGGTCTACTTGGGTGCAAAGTGGTTTCATGGCATTAACTAAATTGTACCTCCTAAATTAGTGCACTAGTATTGATGCACTTAGGCTTAATTTTGGGTTCAATTAATGAAATTGATTTATTAAGCACTTAAACATAGATATCTCAATTAAGGGCATACTTAGTGCTATAAAGGCCTGCTGATGTCCCAATTAGGGTGTGTCATCTTTATTGTTTGTATATATTATTATCCCCATTTATTGTTATTTGTCAAGTTATGATGTAGCTCTAATCATAAAGATTTTGGTGTTGAGTTTGCAACCAAAATTATCCCAATTATGAGAGTAAAATTGCCTTCAATTGGGTTAGAGATGATTGTTATTTTTAGTCAATTCATAGGCCAAATTGACTTGGGAATATTTCATGATTATTGTCATGACCAGCAGAGGATTGGCATAATCAAATAGAACTTATCTAATAGATGAGTTTGGCCAGGAGATGCCCAAGAGGTATACAATACTGGCACCTGGCTGATTAATAAAATATCATTTATCTATTGATCATTAATAACTACTGTACTTTAGTTTATTAATTTTTGTTGTCAATCTGTCATCTATCTGATATTTGTATCTGCTGCCTTCACATCTATATTAAATAGTTGTGTGCACTTATACTTTCTGAAGAGAAGTACTCAGTTTATCTTCTGGAGAAATAGTCCTGATTATAAAGGAATAATTTCCTAATTTTATACAAAGACAGAAGGTCATGTAATTGTTGTTGCCAGTAGACTTAAGAACAGTGAGCATACCGGAGTTACTTAGCTACTATCAAGGATTATTGGAGAATCTTTTTTCAATTACAAGCAGTAGTTTCATTAGAAAAGTGAGTATAGATCCTCAATTTCCTTGTTAAGTTATTTTATCTTGCACCATTGGCTAAAAACTTAATACCATCCCTTAATTAAAGATCACCCTTGGATACTTTAGGGTAGGGTGTAACTACTTGGGCCTGTTGAAGGATAAGTTTTTTTGCTCCAATGAGAATTTTTATATTAATTATGTCTACCAGTTTAAAGGGTCTACAAGTCCCCCATTCTTTTTAATAAACATATTTATAATGACTTTTATTTATAGCAATATTTAAAAAGAGCACTAAAGATATCTACAAAGTAAAACTAGAATATAAGCAATCTAACTTTAATAAAGCAAGTGAAGCCTGCTAGTATTTAAAGATGTACTTCCTACAGTATCATATTGAATATAGCATTTATATTCTTTTTATAATTATAAAATTAAAAAGACTCCATTTAGTGGTAATGAATTGTTTAGTGGTAATTTATTTACTAATCATGAGGTACTTTCCTATATCAAAGAATAACATTAATTGGGTACATATTGCTCAAGTAAAGGAGAGGATACCCCAGTGGTAGAAAGGGATCTTTACCGCTGCCTCCCCGAGTTCGATTCCGGTACAGGAACTTTGGGTAGGGGACGATTATGACTGTGTTGGCGTTGCGCACCAATGCCCCGAACCGAGATAGCGAATAGCAAAGGCGGTCCATGGAGTTCCTGGCCTATCATACGCCACGCATGGAGGTTTTCCGGATTTTATCCTCCTTTCCCATTTATTCGATTTCCCTTAATCGGTGCGGTATCGTCCCCAGGTCGGCCCACCTTGAATAAAAAAAGTACATATTGCTCAAGTAGAACTTTGAGCTGAAATAAGTCTATAACCTCTATGTTTCTAGGATCCAATGGTGATCCAGTCAAATTTACTTGATAATAAACTTTTGCTAGATATATATTACAATACTATATCAATTTTCAGCTAGGATTAGTTATATATACACTAAATCTTGTCTGGAACACTATATCTGCTAGAGCATTTTAAATTAATAAAATAACTTTAATGTTAGTTTCCTATACGAACTCTAAACCGAAAATTCCGTTAAAAACGAACTGACGAGAAATTAGAGGAAAATGAGCGCTCAGCTTAAATTGCTTGGTACTAACTTCAAGGGAATTTCTTTCGGTATAGGTGGCTTCAATCACATATCGCATGGGTTTTAACCAGAGGAAGCCAATAGTACCTCTAATAATTGTGGCTTCAATATAAGGCATTTTAATGCCATAAGTTGAGTTCAAAACTCGTTCGTCGATGAAGGAAGAAAACACTTCGAGCCAATCAGCAGACAGAGGTGCTTTTACACTCCAAGTCTCATGGTGGGGTATAGTGCCATTGATTCTACAGAAAGAATTACCGCAGTAGACAAAATCAGAAACACGATATTTTAAACCAACCCAAATAAATTGATCGTGGATTTCCAAACAATAGGTAATATTAGAATTATTCAGTAACGCACAGCTGTGAGACAACAGCTTTTTAACTGTCCACCGCCCGATATCGCGTGGGCGACGAAACTCTTCATAGCTTAAGTCAGTCCAAGTTGCTCCTCCCTTCAGATGGATCAGTTGGCTTAGCGAGATACGGCCCACAAACTCAGGTCCAATTTGAATTAGGTCCAACTGAGAACTTGATACAAACTGAAGTATACTAAAGAAGATAAGATTCATGCATGAGCCTTTGCTGACTACAGTTATTTATTTTAGTATCAATTTTGTGCAGTGCCAAATACATCTGCTAAGATCTGCGGAATGGCACATTCCACTAAACTATTGTACTTAGCCTATTATGGGTTGCTCTCAAAAAGTATAAAACGATGTTAGCATAGTCTATACAAAAAGTTGATTATACTTTGATGATACACTATTTGCCATTGATCTAAAATTGACTTTTATATGAATTTAATATATTCTCAGCCTTTGGTATTATAAAGGACATAGCTATTTTCGGTCACGATTCAGAACAAGTGTTACATTAGTGAAAGCCTTAACTGTAAAATGAATTAAAGGGAAACAAAGATATAATATTGAAGGGAGGATACCCAAGTGGTAGAGTAGGGACCTCTACCGCTGCCTCCCCGAGTTCGATTCCGGTAGATGAACTTTGGGTAGGGGACAATTATGACTGTGTTGGCGTTGCACACCAATGCCCCGAACTGAGATAGCGAATAGCAAAGGTGGTCCATGGAGTTCCTGGCCTAGCATACGCCGTGCATGGAGGTTTTCCAAATTTTATCCTCCTTTCCCATTATTCAATTTCCTTTAATCGGTGTGGTATCATCCCCAGGTCAGCCCACCTCGAATAAAATACAAAGATATAATATTGAGGGTGGTTAGCCTGGCAGAGTAATTCCTGCTTCCATCCTAGTATAGGTTTTGTTCAATACGTTCGAAACCTGTAGTGGCTAGAAAAATTCTCGGTATAGTATATTTATTCCAAGGTTGACCCACCTCAAATACTTTTTAAAAGATATTATAATATAGTATTTATTACCCATGCTTTGCTATGGTTATAGAATTTCAGATATTCAGATTAATTAATTTAGATTTTATATTATAGACTAGTAGAATACCCGTGCTTTGCTAAGGTGTTTATAACTTAACAGATGATTCTATATTATTTTAGTTTTTATATTGGTAGATAGCTATCAATAAGTTTCAAAAATATTAAACCTATTGAATTTTAACCTCCAACCATTTAGCCAAAATTAATTAAGCCTGCAAATTAACTAAACCATCAATCACTTGCTTGAAACTATTAAGCCCATCAAATCAACCATAAAGTTAACTATTACTCAGCTAAATCTAACTGAACTAATCAAATCAACCAATAACTAATCACCCCTCAAAACTAAACTGTATCCCATCGATTCAACCAAAATCTATTAACCACTCGGCCAAATAAAATAAGCCTATCGAATCAATCAGATAACACCAAACTGCTACTCGAAATATCTATATTTAAAATCATTGCGCGCGCGCGCGCGCGCGCGCGCGCGCGCGCGCGCGCGCGTGCATGTGACATATGTCTTCCAAACTACTAAATCAACTTCTACTTGCCAAAAGTATTTATTAATTAGTGGAACCAAATTAGGCAGGTTGTTTCAAATTATATAAACCTAACATCCAGATACCTGTTCTTTGCTACAATATTTAAAGTTTATCCGATGATAAGCTCACACTGGCAGGCTATATATAAGCTATGCCAGCGCTACCCTTGAGCCACTCGGACTAACAGCTTCGCTGTTGCTCTTGTGGCTGGTGAGCTGATTATCCTAACTTTACCTAATCTACTTAAAACTCTAATATTGATTTTTGTTTAGTTTCGGTGAGCAATTTGGTGAATTATTCGATAAGATTCGCCAATTCTCACCCAAATAGAGTGAACTATCAGACTCGAAGGTTTCAGATATCAGTCAGTACATCACAGTAGGTCAGTCAGTGAATGTTTAGATCTTTTTAAATTTTATTCAAGGTGGGCCGACCTGGGGACGATATCGCACCGATTAAAGGATTCGAATTAATGGGAAAGAAGGATAAAACCCGGAAATCTCCACGCGCAGCATATAATAGGCCAGAAACTCCATGGATCGCCTTGCTATTCGCTATCTCAGTTCAGGTCATTGGTGCGCAACGCCAACATATTCATAATTGTCCCCTACCCAAAGTTCATCTACCGGGATCGAACTCGGGGAGACAGTGGTAGAGGGTCCATATTCTACCACTGGGGTTTTATGTATATAGTTTTTTATATATAACTTATTGTAGAAAGCTTGTATCATTATTCTATCCGATAAAATGTAAGTTATATAACAAGTGGCACTAAACATTGTCGTTTAGATTCTACCCTTTTATAATCAAGTGCTTTATCATTCAAAACTTAAATTATATTAGTGCAATAAAAAGGGCTTCAAACTTTTTCACACCAAGATGTATAAACTGCTTTGTTAATATCAGATTTTTATTCAATAATACTTTCAAAGTATAAAACCACTTATTTTTTCTCGTATATCTATATATATATAAATGAATGTCCGTCTGTGTATATGTATGTCCCGAATGCATTCCTATACCATTCATCCAATTGTGATGAAACTTGGGTGCGTTTTTGTGTGCATGCCTGAGAAGGTTTATGAAGTTTAAAAAATATTATTTTGATAGTAAAAAAAAGTTTTATATGTAACAAGTGAAAATCCTATATATACTTCAATGGTATTTGCTATATTGTTACAGCTGAGCAGTTTAAAATTGTTTGATTTGATATTTTATATGGTTTTGTTAAGTGGTTAGTGGTCATTTGGCTAATTAGTAAGTTAATTTAAATCAAGACTTTGAATCTAAAGTCCAATTGATTTTAAAAATACCTCCTCTAGCATAATCAGCTCCACTCTCTCTCTCTCACAAATATCACTTTTTATAACAAAAAGTGAATTAAACAAGAACTGAGAGAGCAACCAACTGCCATACTGCACTGCAATTTTATAGACAGTGAACAAAGGCCAACCAACCAAGTGTAGGGAAGGCAAGCTGCCCGTCTGTGCACAGCACATGGAAACGGGTGACTTGCCTGCACTGATAGTGAGTTTTATTAATAATAAAACCAAGGTCATTGAGATGGATGAACCATCTGCTGACGTTCCCACTGGTCCAAGCCCCAATACAACTAGAAATGGGGCTGGGCATTCCACCACATATGTGCCAAGTAACAAACTGGCAACATGAATGACTACAAAATGAATGAACATGGAGATGGGTTACAGAGCACTAATAAATAGTGCAAATGATGGGGTTGACTCCTTAGGATCGATGCCCACCAACATCCAGATGACAAATGCAACCTTTCAGGAGTGAGGGCCAATGCCAAGAACAGCAGAGTTGGGAATATTCCCCAGTAAACCTCAATCAGCAGGGGGGACTGGGGCCTCACAGGGTGAGAAAACTTTTGCCAATAAAGCAAAAAACCTGGACAAGATATTGGTAGGATCTGAAACTGACTTGGATTTGAATAATGAAAATCAGTGATTCAAACTAATGGAGTCAAGCAATAATAAGTTTTCTACTGACACAGAGAAACTTACTGAATCAGCTCAGGGTATTTGGGCAAAGAACAAGTCAGGTGCCAACCCCAAAACAGCCCAGTTGGGGGGGCAAATGGTCCCCAACCAAAATCAATTCAATAGCATGAGTAACTCATCAGGTGGAATGCCTGATACACAATCAGGCACAATCCCTGATGAAGGTATTCTGACAGGGGGCCATAGCTCAATTATGCATCAATGGCTAATCCCAAATATCCAATCATCAAACCAAGATGATCCATTGAAGACCAACCAAGGTTGGGGTGACTCTATATCAGTGACCAAACTGGAAGCAGACATAGCATATTGCTATTATGAATGCACCATGTTCAAAAAATACTGGTCCACAATTTGATATATCCTATCAGGCAATCATTTTCCTCCAGGTATACATCCATTGCAGGACCTGTTCTTTACAAAAACCCTGAGAATGGCTCCACATTTGGCTTTCCCTGCTGGATTGCTCATTGCATGCAATGAAGCTACTAATCATCTTAGAATAGTATGGCCTGTAAGCCCACTGCTGCTAGAACCATGGCTAGCAATGGCAATTGCCAATCAGCAATGGTCAGAGGTGCTAGAACTCTAGTGGCCTGAATCCCCAGTCTTTTTTACCCTTGGCCAAATCACCTGTATTCCACCCTCCCCTCTTACTTTCCCTTAAATTTATTTAATAAAGTATGGAGTTTTTAAAAAAAAATCTAGCATAATCAGCTCAGCTTTTGGCTCTAAACTTCAACTCTATAAAAGGTCAGTTGTTTGAATCCTGGCATAATCACTTTTTATACCCTTTTCTTAAACTCACTGTCAATTCTGTCTGTCTGTCTGTATTAAATCTTACAAGCTCTATTTCAGACACTTATTGTCAATAAAAAATTCTTAAATTTGGCACACTTATGTATCTTCAATGACAATACAATAATCCATCAAAAATTTTAATTTTCATGTTCAAAAAAAGTTTTATATGTATCAAGTAAAAATCCTATATATTTTTGATGGTAGTCAGTATATAGTTACGGCTGAGCAGTTAGATATTTAGTTGATTTGATATTTTAAATGGTTTTGTTAAGTGGTTAGTGGTCATTTTTTATACAATTTTCTTAAACTCACTGTCAATTCTGTCTGTCTGTAATCAAATCTTACAAGCTCTATTTCAGACACTTATCTATATATATAAAAGCAAATGTGTGTGTGTGTGTGTGCGCGATGCCCAGCCAAAACTAGAGCATGTAGAGCTCTGAAAATTTGGCTATAGGTGGACGGGAGGGGGTCCGTGTGCACCTCGAAGCCCGATTTTTAATTTTCATAGTAAAATAAAAAGTTTTATATGTAACAAGTTAAAATTTTATATGTTTTTAATGGAAATCGGTATATTGTTACGGCTGAGAAGTTTGATATTTGGTTGATTCGATAGTTTAAATGGTTTTGTCGAGCGGTTGGTGGTTTTGGGTTGATTAAGCTTAACGGTTTTAATAAAGAAGTTAGTGATTGGTTGATTCGATAATTTAATTGGTTTTGGTAAGTGGTTGGTGATTTTGGTTGTTTCGATACATTTAGTTTTGGTTACGAAGCGGTAACCTCCACGCGCGGCGTATGATAGGCCAGGAACTCCATGGACCGCCTTTGCTATTCGCTATCTCGGTTCGGGGCATTGGCGCGCAAAACCAACGTTAGGATGAGTTAAGATGTAAGCTATGTATCTTGTGTCATTAGTATTATACCTTCATGAATATAGCTTTATTTAAAACTAAAATTAAAGGCAACTAATATAAAGTTTCATGTAAAAGATCAAAAGGTTGTATGTAAATTATCTATAGAGTCAGGTGAGCTAGCCTACAGCATAGTTGTTATCCTTAACATCTCTAATTACTTTTAGTAAGTATAAGTTACCATTTATAAAATAATAAATTACTTTTATCTAGACTGCCATAATCAATCTATCTATACTAATATATTTCAATAATTTTTTTGAAATCTCTACTCTTTACAGATTATTTATATCTCAAATTATATTTTTCCAAACTTTGGTAAAAATTATAAAAAATTAAGATGAAGGATAAAACTTATGTTATTCTCTATTATACACAAGTATTGTACTGTATATCTAAGCATATATATAATAAGTTTTTAGCATATACTAGTAAGAAATATAATCTAAACCTTTTGCCACTTAGGAGGATATGTATCTCCAATAAAATAAAAAAACTTATATAAATGCTTATAATACTAAAGTATAATGTATATTTCAATTAATAAATAGTTTTACATCCACACAATTCTTATTAATTCCATACTACTAAATTAAATAAGTCTTAGAATATGTGTTATAACATTATGGGCAATAGTACTTTGAAAACATGAATCTATCTATATATGGTATTTAATAATTAGTGAACTTGATAAATGATTTCCAAGATGAAGTACTATATGGGGCTCTAATTAATTTAGTCTTTAGCTTAGCAATTTATAAATGCCATCAAAGTTGAGTTAGGCACAGAAACTTCATTATATGTACTCAAAGTTTTCTAAAATTATAGAGCACCTTCAGATCTCTACCTAAAAATGTCAAGTAGATGCTGTTACTGAAGTTTACTGATGCTAAAATCCAATAGAATCTATACCTAATTTTATATGGGTACAAGAGTAGAATATCTTCAATTTATTCAAGGGTACGCCAACCAGGGGATGGACAGTACCAAACACAACACTCAAAATGACAAAACAAAACTACTAACCAGATGGGAAGCAGAAACTGCTAACCCACCATGGCAGAGGGTGAGGAGGGGTCGGGGGTTGGTTTTCAGAAAGACCACCTCGATCAAGGGATGTTGGTTACAGTATCAGATCAGAGCAGAGAGCCAGGGCGTTGAAGCATCCGCATAGTGGGGGTTGAGGTCAGCATAGTAGGAGTTTTCCTCTTCCACATCAAGATAATGATGGGAAAGTGTTTCAACAAAAGCTGTGAGGAGAACTTTAGCTTCTTTGCAAGCTTTAGGAAGTTGGGTGAAAAGGGAGATACTGTGGTGGGTGATTTTGGCTGAGGGGTTGAATGAAGCAATTGTTGCAACATTCATAACAGCAATTTCAGCATCATCAAATAGTTTTGAGATGTCACTGCAGGGAGATTCAGGGAAGTCAGGGGGAAGAAGAGGGTGGGCAGGCCATGCTGGAGCTGAGCCACTGACTGGGCCACCACAATGCATAGTTTTGGGCAGTGAGGAGAGGCCACCGCAGCTAAGGCGAGCCGGTGATCACTTTGGAAGGGGGCTGTATTGGGCAGAGGAATGAAATGGTGAGGGGTAGGGGTTTCATCAAAGTCAGGAAGGAAAAATTCCTCCAAACCATAATCGCCTTGGCAGAGAGGTTGACCTGTATGCTTACTAATGAGGACATTACCTGATTTGTCAGTTTCAGCCAATAGATCCCATGGATTTTGGTTCACTGGAATATTGCGTTTGAATTTTGGTGGGTGGGATTGGGAGAATGGGCAGCTGCTTGGGTGCCAATGGTGGTCCAAGCATTGCTCTGATTGGCTGGGGTAGATTTAGGTGGGAGAGTGAGGCTGGAGGTTTTGGGGGGGGGGCTGATTTTCCATGTGGGCCCACTGAATGATATTGGAGGGTGGGAGGGGGCAGCAAAGTGCCCCATACTGAACCTCAGAGGGGGCTCAGAAGCCGCAGCAGCAGACTTGGCCTGAGGGCATGCTCTTTTTGCATGGTCAAGGCCAAAGCAGAGGAACAAATCTGCCTACCATTATTGACCTGAGCCCAAAAGAAATGATCAGGCGCTGCAGCCACACTAGCATGGGGTAGGATTTGTTGGGCTATGGTAGGGTGGTGTGGTATAATGGTGGCTGTTGCCCAAGGAGCAGCAAAGCGCTCCACACCAGATGGAATGGCAAAGATGAGGTTGGGCTGAGTGCCATAAGCCATGAGCCCTGCGACCAACTGGTCATACAAAACCTGGGGTGGAAGGTGGGATGGGAAATTTGCAAAGGATACCACCAACGTGGTGTCAGAAGGGAGGTGAGTACGGGTTGTAGGAATGGGGTTTTTTATAAATTAGAGGAGTTTGTGCTTCCACTTCAGCATCCTCCTCAGATTGGAACCCAACGTCAAAGTAGCCCTTAAAGGGCGGAAGTCTATAAAGCCAGCTGGCGCAAAGGCCGCAGTGGCTAGATCAATAATTGCCTTATTGGCATATGGGAACAAACGCCCATAGTCCACTCTGAGGCAATAGCAAATGGCAGAGTGAGGGAGGGTGAGAAGGGTGGACGCGCGCCAGGTGGAGCGCTAAGTCCTGTGGGGGGACAAAACGGATGGAAGCAGTGAGCAGGCTGTTTGAGCCCATCCAAACGCGCTTGCCCACGGGGTGGAAAACGCTAGGTGGGGGTGCACTGCTGCCCCACACTGGGGTGGCAGGTGGCGGAGCCAAGGACATCAAATAATAGGTTTGGGAAGATGGCTGTGGATAAATAAAACTTTAAATTTAAAATCACTCAAAGGTGACTTTGAGCAGTAAAAGAAAGTTTACAAGAGTAGAATATCATTTAACTAAGATATATTCTTATAAAAGTGATACTTTTGTAACACTCATCTTATATAAACATACCAGTTAAAGTTATAAACAGAATGTTATAATCATTTTTATATCAGCAATCAGAAATTGTAAGCCAAACTATTATTCCTTTAGCAATGTAAAAGAGTTTGGGTGCAGCCAAATAGACAGAACTATAAAGGTAAGCTGCAGCAAAAAATAGAGTTCAGAATCTGGTAGCTATTTGTCTGTAAAAAGTTTAATCTGAAACTTTAATCAAATTTATCAATAGATTGCTTATTTATTATTAAATTTGCACTTTATAATTTCCTGATTCAAGTGGGTTGTGCTATACCAACAATAGCTTAATAAGATTACAAAAAAAGTAGAACTTAAATTAGGAATGTAAATATATTTTTCTCTATGCAGTAAACATAGATTTGGATACTATATGCTGTAATATTATAAGATCAACCAAAAATCAGTAAAAGGCCACACTAAAACTTAATTACGCCATTTTTCACATATGAATAAATATGCTATACTTAGTGTAGAGATAGATTTATAAAGTGCAGATGCATGAGGGTAGAAATTTTAGATAGCTTAAGATCTTTGTAAAGACTTAGTAAATATAATTATACTGTGACCAATGATAAATATAGTGCTTTGGCAATGATATAACTTTATTTTTGAAAGATCAATAGGTACTCTACATCTTTTTTTAGTACTAGATGGTCCCAACCTGATAGGTACTCTACATCTTTTTAGTACTAGATGGTTAGGTACTCTACATCTTAAATTTTAAATTTTATTCGAGGTGGGCTGACCTGGGGATGATACCGCACCAATTAGGGAAGTGAAGAAAATGGGAAAGGAGGATAAAACCCGGAAAACCTCCATGCACGGCGTATGATGGGCCAGGAACTCCATGGACTGCCTTTACTATTTGCTATCTCAGTTTGGGGCATTGGCGCGCAAAACCAACACAGTCAAAATCGTCCCCTACCCAAAGTCCATTACCGGGATCGAACTCGGGAGGCAGTGGTAGAGGGTCTATACTCTACCACTGGGGTATCCTCCCTTAGGTACTCTACATCTTTTTTTTAGTACTAGATGGTCCCTAGGTACTCTACATCTTAATACTTTATATATATTATCTTAAATTCTTAATAAGTTAAAAAGACCAGTATCTGCTAATCCACTGTAATTTTTTAAACCTTTTTGGTTTATAAAAATCTTAATGTTAATAGTATATTACTATAGACCAGGTGTCTCTGAGTGCAGAAAAAAGGAGTGAAGTTATAGACAAATGTGAAATTTTCCATTAAATAATGTTATGTTTGTTTTCTTATCTTAAAAAATATATAGGAAATTTGTCAATAGTAAAAATACATATTGATGCAGATGATCAGTTATCCACTATATTTTATACCAAAGTATTCACATGTAAGAAATAAAAATAAGCCATTTGAACTTAGTATACAATAATCACAATAATTTTTTAATACTATACAATAGTAACATATTTATTATAATAATAACAATATGCAGTAAAAGGAAGTAGCATCTTGTCAAGATGTTATATATCTTTCATATGTAACATCTATTTTTGTCTTTAATATATTCCAAAATCTCTGTAATGCATTTTAACATGCATTTAAAAATGACTAATGTTAATTTTTTAAACAATCAAAGTTAATTGATTGTTTCAACAGCAAACCACTCATAGTTTTCACTTAATGATGCAACATAAGTTAGAACAACTGGAACTTATTATCACCAATATTGACAATTGCTATATCTAGAGTTATTCCTTGAGATCAATAAATACTGATCATACATCCGAGCATAACAGGAAACTGCTTACGTGTACAACTGATTCACGCCATTTAAATGGTGATATAATAGCCACAATAGGGACTGAGCTTCCAAAAATAGCTTTACCAGTATTTTTCAAGTTGAATGAGAGTTCATAATGGCATATATTCACTATAAGCCTCATATTTAATAGAAGGATCATAGATTGTATTCATAATTGTGCCAACTGGTCCATTTGTAAGACCCTTGGCCACCCAAAGATTTTGTCTTAAATAATTCTGGCTCCTTTATATAGACATAATTCTAAGACAATCCTTGAGCTTTACCAGAAGATGCAGCAAGGGCTTCTGAGCAGTTATATATAGTTTTAATCATGAAAAAAATCAGTTGTTCAGTTTTAAATTTTCATAATTAAATTTATTAATATCAGTATTATTCCATTATACACAATGCATTTTAGAAAGACTTATTCTCAATATTATTGGCAAAAAAATGAGAAGATAACAGTTGGTGATAAAGCTCAGTAAAAATTCCATTCAGAATCTTATTAAGAGCTTCTTGGAAAGATTATTGTTTATCTACCATTTGTCTCATTATTTATGTTAAAAAAGTACCTTTTTAACTATAAAATATAATAAACTTTACTGGATAATTTTAGCATATTTTTCTAACAGTGTAAAGGTATAATCATAAGCTGGAGGAAAATGTGACCAATAACTCACTAAACAAATGAAAAGACCTCCAATTGGCAGGTTGGCTAATTGTGGTTTAGCATCCCTGAGTCTTTGATCAACTTTGAAAGATAAATTAAACCCAAACATACTGGCCTCATCAATAAATGTGCATATAATGTACATATAATGTTTGGTGAAGATTGAATAAGTAGTTTTGGTCTTAATACAATATCATTTTAAAGGGTTCTAATTTAGCAAAGTTAAATTACTAATTAACTTTAAATGACCAATCTTCACAAAAATGAAAATATACACCCCTGAAGATATACAGAATGTACATGAAAGGTTTGGTGGAGAAAGGATGAGTAATTTTGGAGGAGTTTGCATCAAAAAAGGTGCAAAGTGGAAGGTAAAGAGGCTTTGTGTCATGAGGCGTGCTGATAATAACAATAAGACCAGCCTGGAACTCTATAAGAATGAGCATCTGTAAAAATTTACTTAGAGTTGATTATTGGCCATCAACCCAGTAACCTTTTTACTGCACAGGTTCAATTTCCTCATGCACTTCATTGCGTTGTATAGAATGTATTAATTGATAATAGTATAAAGACTATTATTCATAGTTGAGATTGAACTATTATTCAGCCCAACGCTCAGCCAGTATTTCTGATTAATTACTCTTGAAGTTGTACTCATAGGGATTTGTTCCCTATACTCTTGTCCACCCAATCTTTATTAAGATACCCCAGTGACAGTCTCTCTTAGCTCAACACACAGTTGGCAGCTACCCTGATTGTGGTTCCTTTGTCTCTAGATCCCCACTTTGATCTTTACTCTTCTCTCTGAGAGTCTTCCAATTATTGCCTTCTGCAATAATATCCTTGAGATAGAATGACACAATAGAAGCTGATAGTCTAACTATACACCAAATTGATAATATTACTGTAGATTAAAAGCTTTTGTAGATAATGTTTTTAATTTTTTAATTATAGTAAATCCTAGGGAATTATATAGTAGGGGATTCAGCTGTCTACCCTCAGTTGACACCTCTTCAATGAAATGGCAGCCGTTGCCATTGAATCACCCTTCCTCATCTTGGCAGCAATGGCCTTCCCCATCCTGCTAGGATTCCATCATCGGACATCCTCAAAACCTCAGATGGAAAGAGTCAGAAAACGTGTCCCTGACGTTTTCCTCTCAATCCAAGTGAACCAACCATAATTGGCTAGCGACCTGCTTAGGTAATGGGACTTAATACCCATTATGGCAGGTCACTTACCAACCAATCAATTTTCTAGTTGCAGGTGGCATCACTCACCTCACAACTTGCTATCATTCCCAATCAGTTAGTGATGAAACCTGACCGATCCCAATTGGTACACCTGATAGTTAATCACTATCAGATGCCCCTATTTCATTAGCAACTCCACCCAATGAGATCTTAGGTATTCATCTACATCAATCCCCAATGGATATGACCAGGTGAATATCCCAAAATCCCCCAAATGTAGTTCCTCCAAAACTTGGGCCAACCAATTTCTGATTCACTTTGCCTTAGGGAATTATCCCCTAGCAATTCCTGGTAATCTAGCAGGCTGGAATATGGGTAAAAATACCAACAGCACCCAGAACCCCAGCCAGAATAACTAAGGTACAGTGTTGAATTTTTGGTATATTGAGAGTGACTGGTTCTTCTTATAAGGTAAGACGGAGTTTTGAACATCTATTGTATGAAGACAACAGACCAGACGGTGACTATAGTTAAGATATAACTCCTTGGTAATTCTACTGGAAGTTGTATTATCCTGTCATTACTTAGATGATGGCATGCTGCCCTGATCTTCCTGACCTTAAGTAAATCCTTGACGTAACACAATGTAAAGTTACTGATATGAAAGCTTATAAATTAAATTATAGAACTGTAGGAATATTTGTTGTTTTTCATTAGTAATGATTTGGGATAATTTATAGGGTTCAATTTTCACCACATCTTACCCATGACACCTCAATTTCAATGGCACTTGGCCAGAGAAAGTAATGAGTTCGTTTGAGGGTCTACAATCCATTCAACTTGAAATATCCCAATTGTCTCAGAGTCAGTCTCAAACTCATAAATATATTCAAGACAGTATTTCTAACGCATCTGTAAATAGCTGAACCAATACTCATCTCAAGCAATCAGCAGCACATACCAAGGCGATTTGTACCACTAATTAGTAATTAATTCAATTGAAAACTTGATCGACATTAAAAACTAATTTTGACATAGACCAACAAAGCCCACATGCCCAGGTTATTTAGTCAGTTATTATTATAGGTCTGACTAAACCAACAAAGCCCCTGTGCCCATGTCATCATAGTCAAATATTATTAAGTGGAATTGCTAGGCCACAAATCTTAAGCTGTACATAAGCTTAAAATATTCCTGATCTATATCATTGATATCTGATATGATTTATAATAAATTAAGCTTGTTAACATTATTATGTCCCTATCTAATATCTGACAATTAGATTCAGTCAACAACTCAACATTTCCCCCACCTTGACTGGATATAAATGGCGGTACTCTTTTCTCTGATTCACAATGTCCAACTTTTCTCACTCATCCAAGTATGAACAATATCTCAATAGTCTTTCTGCTGCTGACTGACAAATCTTCTTATGACTAAGCAAATCTATGCAGCACGCATTGGTTAACTTGGTCATGTTGCCCACAATTTCACAAGCTGGATTGACCAGCTACGCTTCTACAATCCTTGAGGGTTTGTTTTCGCGTCCCACAGTAATTTCACCAATCATCAATGAACCTGAACAAACCCCTTTGACTCCAATTACTATTCATCAAACTTCTCAATGGGTTGAGCGAGATCATCCTACAACTCTTTCATTAACCCTTCAGGCTATGGAAGTCAAACACCCTCAAGAAACTCTTATCTGACATCAATTCACTTTGGATGGGGATCTTCTTCCTGACTTTTTGTTTGCCCTTTTTTCTATTTTCCCTTCTAAAAACCTCATTTCCTCTCTATGCATGGGCAGTGTGGCTTTGTTAGGTTTTGAGCTCAATTTGATGTCAGAGCTCATAAATGCCTATTTGTCATCTGTACTCGCTAGCAGTCCTGAGATTACCCCCATTTGATATATTTGAGGCCAATCAGGCCATTATTTTTGCTAACTCAGTTTGTAGGATTTGGTGCAAACCCGCTTTGGTGCATATGGATTTACACGTTCCATTGGGCCTCAAGGCTCAGGTTTCTAAAGATTGACATATCCTAGTTTTATACTGAGAACTTCGTAAAAGCCTGGCGAAAGGGCTCCCAGAAAATTATGTTCCACAGATGGCTCTTCTGGGAGCGTGCATTCACTTCCCTCCTTCATCATACCCCTCTGATACCGTGCCCAATATGCGCAGGGTATTAGATGAGGTGCATTTGCAGATGTTCCATGCAAAAGTTTTCCTCCCCCAGCTTACCCTTGCCTCAAAAGTCTCCTTGCCAACTGTATTTTCCTTTCAGTAGCATTTACTCCCATATTGAACCTTTACCGCCTGTTCCAAAGTCCATTTCAATGGTCTTTCCCTCTGGTTTGATGGCCTTTCTTAAGCTGACAAGGCCAGCGTGCCTGGTGCCAAGCCTTTTTGGGTTTAGCACATCTCTGGCAGGATTTGGATAGTTGAAATTTATTTGAAATTTGCATTTCTCCAAATTGATCTAACTCTCCCTCCCCTCCTGAAGTAGAGTTACCTAGTTCCAATGACAACAAAGCACATATTTCCAAATAAAAGTTTATAGTTAATTATTTATTACTTTTCTATATTTTTAATATTATATTATTATTATTATTATTATATTACTTCTTATACCTTTCTCTTTTTTATTTTTAATATTATTAATGTTATTATTATTGTTTTTTTAATCTTTATGATATGGATGAAGGAATTTAGCATTTACTCAATTTACAACCCAGCCGCCTTGATCCTTTATAGTATATACATCTTCAGATGATTTTTTCAATACAATAAATGTACCTTTCCAAAGCGAGGCAAGCTTGTGCGCGTGGCCTGCGCTATGAGTATCACAATATACTACTAAGTCCCCTTCTTTAAATTTAGTCACCATAGCCCATTTGGCGTCATTGTAGCTCTTCTGAATAGTTTTTTGACTAATTGCATTTTGATAAGCTTCCGATTGTAACTTGATTAACGTCTTCACCAGCTGCTCAACATAATTATTCTGACTAATTGCTTCAGTTGAACTGAGGACTGGTTATTATAATGGAGGCAAAGATGGCTGTCTACCATACAGAAGTCAAAACAAAGAGTTGCTGGTACTGCTGTGATGTCCAATATTGTATGAAAACATGGTAGCACTAATAGAGGTAGCCCATTGTGAAGGCACTAAGGCTGCGTTTTTGCATAAAATGCTGACTAGAGTGCCATTCACTCGCTCAACCATACCATTAGTTTCAGGATAGTATGGTGTTGATAGCACTCCTTTAATAGACATCAACTCATTTAGCCATTGTATTATTTGAGCAGTAAAATTTGTGCCGTTATCCATCAAGATCTTCTGTGGGCATCTGTGCTTGTAAATTACATTATTCAAAAATGAACTTGGCAGTAGTTAAGGCCCTGGCGTCTCAGATTGCTTTTGCTTCCACCCATTTTGTAAGATGGTCAATAGCAACAATTATGTATTTGTTGCCTAGGCTGCTCACAGGCAAAGGGCCAACTACATCTATCAATATGGTATGCCAAGCCCAGTCAGGTTTGATTAAATTATACTTCACATCTGACTTCATAGGTTTTGTAATTTGGCAAGAATGGCATTTGTTGAGTACATCTTGGATATCAAATCACATTGAATCCCAGTAGTAATTTGACTGAATTAATTCTAGCATCTTAGTAAATCTTCTGTGCCCCACGGCCTTGTGCACTTGTGTAATAGTTTCTATTTGGTCAGAAGGTTTTACAAAAATTTGATGCTGCCCATTGGGCCTGAGCTTGTATAAAACTCCATTCTGATTTTAGTGTTGGTTAATGCTTTTTGATTGGTTTTTTTCACTTCAGTTGGCTCGTCCTCATATTTCTGATTAATCATCTTTTCATGGAGTTCATCAGCTAAACTGCTCAGGACAGCTACAATGGGAAGTCTCAATAGTCTTTCTGCATTTTGATGGGCTGCCCCAGCTCTATGGATAATTTCATAATCATAAGCTTGTAATTTTAGAGCTCAGCAGGCTAAGCGTCCTTCAGGTTCCTTGAGGTTGTGGAGCCATCTTAATGAGCTGTGATCCGTTAATACTTGAAACTTGGTATCATGAATGTAAACTTGAAATTGTTTACATGCGTAGATTATGGCTAAACACTCTTATTCAGTCACTGTATAATTGCGCTCATGCTTATTCAGTGTTCTGCTGCAATAAGTGACCGGATGCTCCTCCTCATCCTCCCCAATCTGAGATAGCACACCCCCAATCGCAGTCAACAAGGCATTGGTTTGTATGATAAAAGGCCTTGTGAAATCTGGATATCAAAGGATAGGTGCTGAACTCATTCTGGTTTTCAAAGCCTCAAAGGCCTATTGGCATTCTTCTGCCCAGCAAAATTGAACTCCTCCTTGCAGCAAATGGAATAGGGGCTCAGCAATCCTCGCAAACCCTTCTACAAATCTTCAATAATACCCTACCATGCCTAAGAACACTTGAACATCCCTCATACTCGTTGGAGCTTGCATCTTGTTAATTGCCTCCACCTTTTGAGGTTGAGGCCGCAAGACCTTGGAATCAATAACAAACCTGAAGTATTAAAATTGTTTTTTAAAGAACTGACATTTTCTAGATTTTATCTTCAGATTAGCCTTCAATAGTCATTCAAACACTTGTTCAAGGTGCTCCAAATGTTTGGAAAACGTTTGTGAGAAGACATTGATATCATCCAAGTTAATCAGTACACAAGATAATTTAAGATCCCCTAAGACTGTGTCCATCGCTTGTTGAAAAGTTGCTGGCGCATTGCACAGCCCCTGTGGCATGCGCGTTGGTTGAAATAGTCCTTGAGTAGCAATCATTGTACACTTCTCCTGTTCCTCCTTAGGCAATTCAATTTGCCAATATTTGGAGATAAGGTCCATGGCAGTAAAGCATTTTGCTCCACCAGACTATCCAAAGCATCATCAATTCTAGGCAACGGATAGGAATCCTTTTTTGTGATGGAATTTAAGCATTGGTAATCATTCAAAACTTGATTGCTGCCATATTTTTTCTTTATGATTAAAACTGGATTGGCCCACGGGCTTTTGGATGGCACTATCATTCCACTTTTTAGCAATTTTTCTAACTCTTCACTGACTATTTTGTTACTAGCCCTAGGGCGCCGAATTGGCCTCATTCTAATAGGTGCATGGTCCCCAGTGTCAACAAAATGCTGGACTCCTTTTACACAACCTAGATATTGATCATATTTAGCAAAAATTTTGAATATCGTTTGAACAACTCTAGTGCTTCATCCTTCTGTTGTTCTGATAATCTGGTAAACAATTCTCAAGGGATTACAGTATGTGCCCCAAGGGTTTCATTTGGTAAGCCTAGCTTGAATAAATCACCAAATTTGATTTCTGATTTTAATATATCCTTTGGTAACAGATGCACGAATGCAACCACTTGATATTTCTTGACCTTAATAGTTTGGTTTGTTAGATTGGCTAATAGGACATCAATTTTACTATGCCCTGGTATAAGTATTCCAGGCGCTATGCAAGGTTCCATATGAGAGTGATGCCACGGGGACATAACCTCACCATATAGTCCTTCTGGAATATCCAGAGTGGTCCCAGTCTTCATAACTAGTTGATGTCCTGGAGATATACTTGCATCCTTATTCACATGTAGGGGTATTCCTTGATTTTTTGTTTATAGCATTTGGCATGGAACAGCTTCAATTTCCTCGCTGAATATATCTTATTGGTATCATTCCATTGGCATGAGATATATTAATAAATTTTTGATGACAGCTCACGGGTTTTTTATTGTCATGAGAGTAATAAATTGGAAGTGATTGACCTAATACTGTTAAGACGTTTTCTTTAAAATTGCATGAAATTCCATAGGTCCTTAATAAACTCGTTCCAATTAAGATGTCATAATTGGTGTTTGGAAGCATTATTGTAGGTGCTGCTACTACTAAAGCTCTGAATTGCAGTGGCAAGGCGCTATAAGCTCCTTCACTCTTAGTGCTGTTGAGACCCGCGGTTCCATACTCATTATGATGGTCAATGTCTGGCGCAATTTCAAGTTTCTTCACCAAATTTGTGGAAAAAATGTTTATATGTGCTCCGCTATCAACAATAGCAACAACTTTGACCTTATTGACCAGAATATTCACATAAGTGCACTCAGAGTGGTAGGAATTGATAGAATTTACTAAGTGAATATGTAAAGAATCCAGAGAATTAAGTTTGTTCTTCAGAGTATTTCCAATGATAGGACACTCATGGATGAATTTGTCAATTGTCATTGCTATATTGACCCCTTTCAGACTTGGAGTATCAGATGCATTGCTCAGACCTTCTGCTGGGATATTTTCAATTATTTGTTGTACATATGGTTTAGCTACTACTTCAGAGGCCTCAGGCATGACCATCTTACTCTGAGATCGGGTTACCACATGTACATTTGTAGAATCTTCATTAGGTACTATAATAGAATTTTTTCATCATTAAGCAAGGCCCTGTGGCCTGCATTTTCTTTTCAATCAGGAAGGGCTAGTTTTTCCAGCACAATAGAGCATCCCACATCTATTGTGCTTGCTCTTTTCCCTTCTCCTGTACTTTATCAGGAAGGACCACATTGAAGTTGTGTTGATGGCATCAAGAGGCAAAGTGCCCTTTGCAGTTGCATTTATAGCAGGTAATATCATTCATTGAGCATGTAGGATTGGTATCTGAGTTCTGTTCAGTTTTCACAGGCGAATCAATTTCAATCTTCTTATTGACTTCAATGAGTTTACCCACAGAGGAAGGTCCTGATTTGTACCCAGTATTTGGAGGACCATAATTCTGTGAACATCTGCAAAGATAGTCAACTTGTTCAGATGTTGTAAGATTTTGTACAAAGGCAGGCATTAAAACATTCAATAAATTTTGGCAAGGTGTACCTTATGTTCTAATGCAATCTTAGCGTCAAAGTCAACCATAGCCTTAGCGCCTAAGAGCTCTTGCGCTTCACAATAGAATCAATCTGCGAATCTGTTGATGGCTTCATCTTTTTTAAATCAAATATTCATAAATTCAGATTTTCCTGTTGACATTTGTTCTAGACCTCCAGATTCGTAAGGCACAGCCTCTTTGACTTCAGCGTAAGTTGGATTTTCATTAATATGGGGCATAATTAACTCAATGCTCCACTGGTCCAAGAAGTTAATCATAGTAGCTGCTCGATTGCAATTGTTGGCCCCATACATAGCTAATTTGAAACGTTTGATAAAGGTGGTGATACTTCCATTTTTGTCAAATATAGGCAGGTTTTCTGGCTTGTAATTATTGATTTCCCACCCTGAGTTATCAGAATTGCTTCTTTGATGACTCAGGACAGATGCACTAGGGCGTTGAGGCACTGAATCATGGCTGGAGGAACTTGGGTTAGCCAAAGCAACCATTCTACTGGGCATCTGCCGACGTGGTACAGCATCTACTAGTGACTACTTCCAAAGCTTCATCTTAATAGTATTCAGAAGCATTTCCAGTTGAATGGTTTGTAGCACATTGGCAACGCCCATCATCCAAGTTTTGGATCTGCTCATTAATTTCATTCTCCCAACTAACATGATTTTAAATCTTTAACTTTAACTTTGCAATTTCCTCATTCAAAGTGGTGGTTTGCAATTGCAAATTGGAAATCACTTGGTCTTTTTCCTTAATTGTCTTCTTACACTGATTCACTTCTCCATGCAGAAGATTATTTGAATCGTTAATATTGGTGACCTCCTCATCAATAGTATTAATATGATGATTGAGACGATCAATAGGATCTTGAATTTTCCATTTTCTGCCCGTTGGCCTTCAAATTGTGTTTGCCAATAATTGATTTTTTCAGTATATTCATCCTTCATCTGTAAAATTTGGGTGCACAGTCATTGATACTGATTACAAACTTCATCATTAGTACGTAACTGTGCCTCTTGAGCTTTGTGATTAAGCCTCATGAACTCTAAAGCATTAATTAAAGTTTGTGTGATGTTGTTGACCCAAGTTTTAGTAATTACTCTTTCTTCTAAGAAATTGCCAAAGATAGGATGCAATCTATCATTTAGCTCTTGTGCTAATTCTGCCACTCTGTAATTAGCCCAAGTAGCTAGATTATAATTCGCTTCCAAGATAGAATAGATTTCAGCAAAGTTGGCCTCTAAACGCTCATTTAAAATTTGGGCCGCCTGGATGGAGTTTTGTGAGAAGTTAACCAACTCAGAAATGGCTGCATGATGGCGAGCAAATATCAACTGAGAATTTCTAGAGGTGGAATGTACAAATTCAATTAGGTATTGGGCAATATTCTCTATCCCAATTAAATTATTTCTGACTTGAGCTACACTCAATTGATGATGAGCTATATATCTCATCCACAGCACATCTTTCTGTCATTGATGATAGAAAGGATTACTGCTGTTGTCTACAGGCCCTTGTACCATTTGTTATCCTTTTAACAACTGATGTTCAAGTCATTCAAGTTCTTCATATGAAATGGGCTCATCATGGTAAGTGATGATAGGTACATTGTACAAATTAATTTGAGACACAGTAATCTCTGTATTCCCATTAGTTCCAGTCATAGTTTTAAATAATTGATTGGGACTACTCCCATACTCACCGCGGTCACCATCTGCATTCCCAGCCATGAGCGCCACTTGTTGAATTTTTGGTATATTGAGAGCGACTAGTTCTTCTTATAAGGTGTCAGACAATTACAAGTCCAAGTATGTCATAAGAGTGGTTTCAAGGTAAATGAGCAAAATATCAGCCAAAAGACCCTGGTCGATTCTTTTTGGAACCCTACCAATTGGGGTAACACTTTCAATAACAAAACTCAGGCAAATACCATGAGTTTGGGCAGTCAAATTGTGCCAACTATGTGGTAAATTCAGGGGAGTCTGTCAGAGGCTCTTTCCACGACTACTGCCAATTCCATTCAAACACTTGCGTAAAGACTGGCCCCTTTTATAGGGTCAGTGGGGGCTCCTCAGGGCAAAAAGATTTTCCTGCCTTCTGATTGGGCCAATTTAATTAAATCCCTACCCCACGGGTTTGTTTTCCCACCAGTTCCATCCCCTTCAGCCCTCGCATTGAAGCAATACAAGTCTCAAACAACCCAATAGGACAAACCTGCATATTTCCTAATTCAGAGAGCACCAAGCAATCTGAGCCTGAACTACAAATCGTCTAAATTACTATTATTGCAACACTATCAAAGTTATCTTTTTTCCCCGTGCAGCGCCTAATAAAAAAAACTTATAAAACCAATTATTTTATTAGGTGCCTGTTTATATTATTTTTGATAAGTGGTAAGAGCAGCTCCTGTGATATTGTTGAATTCAAGGCAATACTGCACCAGCGAGCCTAAAAAAGGGGCCAAAAATCCAACAATTGGTGCTCACTACATGGGGCTACCTGTAAACCACCAAAAAGCTTTTTGAAGAAATGACAACTAACACGGACTTAAGGCCAGGTGAAGTTGAAACCCAACTAGCCAGTGCTTTGGCTCGCCTCAAAGGCTTGAGCAATATTCCTCTCAAGGCCCCTATGGGCCCTATCCTCCCATGGTTAAACCGCCGTTCAGAGATAAGTTCTCCCCTGGTGAGGGCAGTATCGCCTCCTTCCTCTACGTTTATGAATCTGCTATGGAAGGAGCGACTGACCTCCAAAAAACCCAGGGTATCCTTCCCTGCTTGAGTCGTATGGATCAAAAGATCATGGTTCCCAATATGGCCTCCCTTACCACCTGAGCGGAGGTTAAACAGGCGTTGATTGATAAGTTTGGGTCCAAATCAAGTTTACAACGGAAAAAACAGGCTTTTATGCGCCTTTGCTTGCAAGAGAGTGAATCACTCCCCTTATTTATTGAACGCTTTTTATAGCCAAGCTCAACCGTTGTTTTCTGGCCAAACTGCTCCCTCTAGATGACGCTATAGCTGCTATAATGGCTAGTTTGGCACCATATCCCTCTCTAGCTATGCATATCACTGCAGTTAAGCCCTCCCTCAAATCGGTACAGGATATAAAGGAAGCATTACTGGAAGTGGCTGAGTTCTATGAACCTGAACTTGTGCTCCAAGCTCCAATGTGGGAAGAAACTTGGACCCTTTCAGCCCCTTCTATGGCTATATCCTTATGGAACCCCACCTCTGTTGAGTTGCCACGCCAACATACTCCTCCATCATGTTAGGATATGCGGCCAATAGTGGCCATTACAGGGCCGCGCTCCTCTCCCACCTCAAGTTCAAAAGCTCAGCCAGCAAAGTCAGTTAGCCCTTCACCTGAGCAGCCTATTGCCGAGCAGTCTTCTAAGCCGCTACCTCAATTGCCCTCAGCCTCCTCTCAGACTGCTGCTAGTAAAAAACATCCAGTTAAGGGATTACCCAAGCTGGTCGCTTCTATGGCCAAAGCCAAACCTATTACCCTTCCATCGTCTTCCCCAAAAGAGGGTACCTCCATGATACACCCTGCAAAAGCAATCAGGGTAGATGTGAGTGACAAAGCCCTCCCCTGTGAGAAGAGTAAGCCAGTTTCTCCTCCCCCTTTAGCAACTTGTTGAGGTACATCGACAATCCTTCAGATGACAAGTCTGAAGGGGGTGAGGAGGATGTAGGCTATTATGTGTTGGGAGCGCCAATGGAAGTGCAGGTTCCTGAAAGGTTAAGGCCTGAACGAGTTGAGATAGGTGTGATACCATGACACACATATTTACAGCAGGTAGTGCGCGTGTCTGAGGTGATTGATACTGCGAGTGATGCTGATCAGTTGATTGGTACCGTGATCCATTCTACCCCGCAGGTTCATACCCTCCAGTCAATTAAAGACAGATGGCCCGCGATGGCTCAACGCCTGGCCCCAACTTTCCAATTGCAAAAGGTCCTCGCCCTCACCCCTATCTTTGATAGCACAATAACCAAGTAGAGGCTGTTATCAATAAGGTGCGCATGCTAGCCATCCTTGACATGGGTGCTCCAGTGAACATGGTCTCCACAAAGCTCATAAAAAATATTAAGTTGGCCCCTGACCTTGATTGTTCTCAAGATTTTGGAACTGCAGGGCCCAACAACACACGAGCTGTTGGAGCCTATTCTTCTCTCCCCATCTGTATTGGGAAGCTCCTGCTGGCTGCCCCCGCTGTGGCATTGGACAACAAGGCATACGACCTACTCATTGGCACTCAATTTATGATTGAGTATGACGGAATCATCAATATGAAACAAGGAACTCTCTTCCTTCTAAATTATGAGGTTCCTCTAGTCTTTACCAACGACGAGCCTAAGAAGAAGGTATACACCTGCGTCATTGAGTTCCCTTCTTCCACCCATACCCTTATTTACACCACGTCAGGAAGAAACTCAAAATTGTTGCCTGACTCCGTGGATGCTTCAGAGGTCATTCCCATGTATGCGGCAGAGGAGATAGTAATTAAAGCTGGAGAGCAAAAGGTGATAGACACCCACATTACCATGCAAGTCCCTTGCAACTTTCTTCTGCATCTCACAAGTGTTGACGGCCTAAGCCCCTTGGAACTTCGGGTGTTGCCAGGTATTCTAGACCCTGTTTACCAGCGCCCTATCAACCTTCTGCTGCGGAATCTTACTGGTAAGGATATGATTGTCACAAAGCATCAGGAAATTGGAAAAGCCCTTCTCTACCCATTGACGACATCCATCAAGTTAATTGTCTTGGGTCTATGGCAGATATGGGACTGCCCACCAATCAAATAATCTGCGCCTTGCCCAACGTCAAGATTTTGGAGGAGCTAACTCCTGCTGAGCTTAACAAAGTTCACAGTTTACTGGAGTCCTACAGCGATATCTTTTCTAAGTCTGATACTGACTATGGGCACATGAAGGGTTGGACTCATACCATTGACGTTGGTGATGCTCACCCCATTCAATACAAGCCCTACCACAAATCAAAAGTTGAGGAGCAACAGATGCGGATGGAGCTCAAGCAATTGTTGGACGCTGGGCTGCTGGTACCCTCACAAAGCCCTTGGTCGTCCCCTTTTCTACTTATCAAAAATAAAAACGGAGGGCATAGGATTGTTATGGATTACCACAAGCTGAATAACTTTACCAAAAAGGATAGCTACCCCATCCCCTGAATTGATGATGCCTTGGCTTAGATCTCTGGGTCCCAGTAATTTTCAGCCATGGACTTGGCTAGTGGATACTAGCAGATGGACCTTTCTCCTCAAGACCAGGAGAAGTGCGCCCTAATTTGTAGCGAGGGCCTTTTCCAACCCACTCAGCTACCTCAGGGGTTATACAACGCCCCTGCAACTTTTCAGCGGGCGATGGACCACATACTCCAGGATCTCAAGCTCAGCTGTGTGATTGTCAATCTCGATGACATCACAGTATTTTCCAAAACTTTCAATGAACACCTCACCCACTTAAAGGAAGTGTTCCAGTGGCTGCGGGCCTCACACATCAAGCTGAAGCCCTCCAAGTGTACGTTCTTCCAGAAGAAGCTGGATTTCCTTGGGCATGCAATATCCCATAAAGGGATTCAGCCTCTCAAAGACAAGGTGGAAGCAATAGCAAAGATGCCTGAGCCCAAAACCCTCCACGACATCCAAGGCTTCCTGGGTATGATGGGGTACTACCATCAGTTCATCCCCAAGTTCGCTCAGCTCAGTGAGCCCCTCGTCCGACTCTTGACTAAGAACACTCCATTCCAGTGGGGTGTTGAAAACCAGGCCGCGTTTGAGACCCTGAAGGGGTTATTTCAGAAAAGGCCTATCCTCCATCACCCTGACTATGGCAAGCCATTCATGTTATTCACGGACGCCTCTGATTATGCCGTTGGAGCTTTTAGCACAGCTGGATGAAAATGGGATTGATCATCCCATATCATACTTCAGCAAAATGTTATCCAAGGCTGAACGCAACTACAACTTCATGGAAAAGGAATGCCTTGCCATCCTACTCGCTGTGAAATACTACCACACCTTATTATATGGGACTTCTTTAAGAGTTATTACCAACCACGCCTCTCTAAAGTGGTTGCAGAATATGAAGGACCCCACTGGGCGGTTGGCTCGCTGGGCTCTTAAACTCAAGCACTATGACATGACCATTGAGCATCGAGCTGGGACAATTCATATGAACATTGATGGGTTGATGCGACTGCCCCTCCTTCACCTGGATAATAGTGAAGCAGAGAGGTTGCAGGACCTCCTCATGACTCCTGAGGCTTGGGCGGATGAAGATGAACCTGTACAGAAAATGCTCGCTCGCCACTCCCACAACACAAAGGTTGAAAATGGAAAGTTATACAAACAAGTAGGGATAAAATGGTTGCCCTATCTTCGGCCCTCTGAGTGGATACCTGTAATAATGGAGTCTCACACGATGATAGGCCATGGCTGAGCCCAAAAAACCTATGAGTGGATTAGAGAGCGGTATTACTGGGAGGGCATCATGGAAACCATAACTGAGGTTTTGGATGCCTGTCTCACCTGCAAAAAACAATCCAGCTTCAAGACCCGGTACCAGTATCAACCAACCATGCCCCAACAGCCCTTCCACACCATGAGCATGGATGTGGTAGATCCTCTCCCTCAAACTACTGGGGGCAATCGATATATTTTGGTTGGTATTGATCATTTCACCAAATGGGTTGAAGCTGTGGCTCTCCTCGCTCAGACTGCCAAGGCCACGGCCACCTTCCTACACCAGTATATCTTCACCTGCATGGGTGCCCCCAAGTCCTCCTATGTGACAATGGGAAGAACTTTACCTCTTGAGTTGTAAAGCTCCTCGCCACCTCCTTGGGAACACAACAACTCTTCTCAGCTCCCTATAACCCATCTACAAATGGGGCCATGGAAAGGGTTAATGGAACTCTGGTTTCCATCCTCCGCAAGATGGCTAGCTCTGACCCTTTACACTGGGATCTCTACTTACCCAGTGCCCTCATGGCTTACTTATTAGCTACCATCACATCCTTAAGATGTCTCCCTTCTGCGTGTTGTATGGAAGAGAACCCGGAGTTCCCACTTTATTAGCCAAAGATGTTTTCACTGCTAGGACAGATCTTGAACAAGCTATGAAAAAAATTGGCCCAGCACATCATTCAGCTGCAAGCTGAGGCTATGAATAACTTGGCCAAGAAGGTCACCAAGGAAGGCCAAGCAGCTAATAAGCGCTGGGTTCCTTTCCCTTCCTTCCAAGTATCAGACTTGGTTCTGTATTACCACAATTGCATCACACCAAGAAGGGAAAAGCTTGGTTCTATCTGGGAAGGTCCCTTTGTCATCACCTACAAGCGAGGGGATGAGTATTCAATCAAGTCCCTTGCTTTGGGTCTTACTATTAAACGCGTGCATGGGCAGTTTTTGCAATCATATGCCCCGCCAACCACTCTTGAAGGGGGTAATGTCAGACAATTACAATTCCAAGTATGTCATAAGAGTGGTTTCGAGGTAAATGAGCAAAATATTGACCAAAAGACCCTGGTTGATTCTCAGTGGAACCCTACTAATTGGGGTAACACTTTCATTAACAAAACTCAGGCAAATACCATGAGTTTGGGCAGTCAAATTGCGCCAACTATGCGGCGAATTCAGGGGAGTCCGTCAGAGGCTCTTTCCACAACTACTGCCAATTCCATTTAAATGCTTGCGCGAAGACTGGCCCCTTTTATAGGGTCAGTGGGGGCTCCTCAGGGCAAAAAGATTTTCCCGCCTTCTGATTGGGCCAATTTGATTGAATCCCTACCTCATGGGTTTGCTTTCCCGGCAGTTCCATCCCCTTTGGCCCTCACATTGAAGCAATACAAGTATCAAACAACCTGATAGGCCAAACCTGCATATTTCTTAATTCAGACAGCACCAAGCAATCTGATCATGAACTATGAATTGTCTAAATTACTATTATTGCAACATTATCAGGGTTAGCTTTTTTCCCCGTGCAGCGCCTAATAAAAAACTTATAAAACCAATTATTTTATTAGGTGCCTGTTTATATTATTTTTGATAAGTGGTAAGAGCAGCTCCTGCAATATTGTTGGATTCAAGGTGATACTGCACCAGCGAGCCTAAAAAAGGGGCCAAAAATATAACATATGGTAAGAAGGAGTTTTGAACATCTATTGTATGAAGACAACAGACCAGACGGTGACTATAATTAAGATATAATTCCTTGGTAATTCTACTGGAAGTTATATTATCCTGTTGTTACTTAGACGATGGCACGCTGCCCTGATCTTCCTGATCCTAAGTAAATCCTTGAAGTGACACAATGTAAAGTATTAATATGAAAGCTTATAAATTAAATTATAGAACTGTAGGAATATTTGTTGTTTTTTTACTAGTAATAACTTGGGATAATTTTTAGGGTTCAATGTTCACTACATCTTACTCATAACACCTCGATTTCAATGGCTTTTGGCCAGAGAAAGTAATGAGTTCGTTTGAGGGTCTACAATCCATTCAACTTGAAACATCCCAATTGTCTCAGAGTCAGTCTCAAACTTGTAAATATATTCAAGACAGCATTTCTAACGCATCTGTAAATAGCTGAACCAATACTCATCTCAAGCAATTGGCAGCACATACCAAGGCAAATTGTACCACTAATTAGTAATTAATTCGATTGAAAACTTGATCAACATTAAAAACTAATTTTGACATAGACAACAAAGCCCACGTGCCCAGGTTATTTAGTCAGCTATTATTATAGGTCTGACTAAACCAACAAAGCCCCTGTGCCCATGTCATCATAGTCAAATATTATTAAGTGGAATTGCTAGGCCACAAATCTTAAGCTGTACATAAGCTTAAACTATTCCTGATCTATATCACTGATATCTGATATGATTTATAATAAATTAAGCTTGTTAACATTATTATGTCCCTATCTGATATCTGACAATTAGATTAAGTTAACAACTCAACATGCAGCCATCTGTATTGGAATGAAAAATGAGAAAGCCAGCTGCAAGGACTAACCAAGGATTTTAAAAATTGGAAATAATTTCCACTTAATGTTTAATGGAACTCTAAACTTCAAAAAGACGTCTGGAAATTTTCAAGAATTTTTATTGAAACTTAAATGACAGGAGGGAAGAAAAATAGAGCAACTACAGAACCTGTTGAATTTGGTCACTGTTTAAGCTCACCAACCAAAAAGGTGACCTGAGCAATGATATTCACAATTTGGGAATATTTTTTAAAAACTATATTATGCAAAATTTGTATCCTGAAAGTCTATGACACTAGATCAATCCCAGCCTGGCTAGCTGACTCACACTTGAACTTTGCCATAAACTTTCCCCTCCTGCCATGATTTCACTTGGCAGATTGGCGTCACTTCATTTAGTGGGTGACTGATGGGCGCCCAGGGCCAGACCGCATATGGCTGTATCACTGAGTCAAGATGGAATTTGGTGCACCTGTACCTATCAGGGATGGGCTCATTATTACTGGTGCCAAATAACTATTGTGGATGGGAATTTTCATACTTAAAAAATTAATTTTTCTCAGTGGAACTCAATTTAATTAACTCAGTGGAACTAAAATAGCTGGAACCCTTTTAAGGGGAAAATCGCTGCTAACCCTTCTGCTGGAAGAGGTCCCTAGCCGCCGCCACTTCCCCACATATACCCTGTATTTGCTGTACCAACTCAGAAGTGGCTAGCATATGAGAAAGCGATTCAACCTTCAAGTGATACATCATCACCCACCTCTCATCTACCACATGGGCTAAATCGCTAAGGGTGAAAAGAGGGATGGTTGCTGGCTTCTTCTCTTTCTTGGTTCTAAATGAGAACAGTTTCTGATTCAGCTTCAGGGGTTGCTCCTCCAAACTTACATTACACTTCCCTTGTGGGGATGGTGGATCCCCCTCCACTGGGAACTTGGGCCAGTGCAATATTTTTGTTCACTTTTGGGAACTTGATTGCCAAGATGGAGGCATCCTTCAGGGGAGGGCAGGTAGCATCTGGGTGTGCCTTGTGTAAAGCTTCCAATAATCCATGGCAGTTTGTGCAATTGTGAGCACTGGACCAGCTACTTTCATATGTGGGGAAACTCTTCCACGCCACCAAATACTGGACCTAGCGCCATGAGCAATAATATGCCAAAATAGCATCTACCTCCACTTCTGCTAAGTCATCAATCACCACCAACTCAGGATCCATGGGTGGTGTACCTCTAAAAGGTGATAACTGGGAAGCATGGAAGATGGTGTGCTGCTTTCAATGAGATGGCAGAGCTAACCAGAAGGCTTCATTACCCAAATTATCTTTGACCACAGGAGGACCCAATCAATTGCTTGCAAACTTCTACAAGGGCACCTTCATATGCAGGTGGCGTATATTGAGCATGACTGAGGAACCTACTGTGATCTCATGGTTGGTGCGACATTTCCAATCTGTGAACCAATTACAATTGCTGATGGCCTTGGTCAAATGCTCCAGACCAGGTATTGTGTGGCACAGATTCGTTGAGTGTGTTCCTCCATAGCAGGAACCTCCAGGCAAAGGCACAAACCCAAGGAGAACAGAGGGTTATATATTAATGTGGCTTTAAATGGCAAAAACCTGGTTGATGTGTGGGAGAAATTATTGTATGCAACTTGTGCTAATGGGAGGTCGTTCTCCCATGTATTTAGCTCAAAGGTGGTGTAACACTGGAGATATTGCTCAAGAATCTGATTGACCCACTCCGTTTGCCCATCTGACTGAGGATGGTTCAGGATAGGTTCACAGAGGGCAGTCATTCCTCTGAAACGTACCAGGATGGATGATTTAATTTGTCCCAATGAGGTGAGATAGATTGGGGAGAGTAGGAAAACCCAATCTAAAATCTAGTGAACTGAATTAATCCTACAATAGGAGTCAAGGGACCTATTGTAGTAAACTGGTAAATCGTTATTCCAACGTCCAAGGAAGAGCAGCTTAAAAGGCTTAAAAATCAAAGAAATAGTAAATCAGATTTTGGAGGTAAAAAAGTTTCTTATTAGATTAAGTAGAGCGAATATTTATATGTTGCGATTTCACCCAGATTCTTTCAGGGTAGTAATGACCTCCACTGGCAAGACCTTCTGCACCCTGAACTTAATCAGGTGAGGGATTGACAGGAGGCTGATTTTAATAACTTTTATAGGCCTCAAGGGATAGGGCTCCAACGTGATTAGTCAATTTTTAGTTGGCATTTTAGTAATAGAAAAATTTGGATCAATTGAAGGATGAGCTGAAACAAACCAATATGTTGCAGGTCGAATCCCAACAACGCCCCCTCAATATCCTACTGAAGGGGATGCTATCTGAGCAAAAAAGGCTATACTCATGATTGATGACAGTGCTAGTACCATTGGCAGCAATAGAGTATTCATGCCCCTTTGGTATATCATGTAATAAGGGCCAGATCAAGTAGTGGCAAGTTTATTATATCTACCCCTGTGGCGATGGTAGTATATTAAGACTAGAACTCTCAAAGAATAATTGGGGAGAGCAGGTCGTCACTCAATAGCTTTTCTTCTTCCCTAAAGTTAGTATTTTTTATAGATTCAGTAGTTATAGTTTAGAGGCATATGATTTGTCAGTTACCATTGTAGGAAAACTCTACACTATTTAATCTTCTGATTAAGGATAGGGTGGAGGCTAGAAGTCAGCAGAGGCTCAAACCATATAGAGCTTGGGATGAGACATCTTACTTATTCTATGTTGACTAATTTGATATGCTTATAAGGCGCTAGGGGGAAGAATCGTTCCAGTACAATGGATCAGATGAGGCTAACTTTTTTAAAATAAAAATTAAACTGCCATTAGCAAGTTTGGCAGTGCCATTAGTGGCATAATGATAAGGCAATGTGAAAAGGTGCTTTATTTCTAGAAGGAAAGTCAAGTTTATAAATATGGATGAGATAAAATTCATTTTATTGTCTGACAAGAATACTTTTAGAAAACCATGTCTGGAGAATACTTTTCATTACAATAAAAGAGCTGTAGCTCTTGCAGTGGCATTAAGCACAGAAGTGGCCTCTACCCATTTGGTTAGGTGGTCAATGACAAGAATAATATAGCGATAGCCATAGACAGCTACAGGAAACGGTCCTACTATATCAATACTAATGGTATCAAATGAGGTCCCAGGAGCTACAAGCTCAAATTTAAAGTGCATATGAGATTTATCAAGAGAGCGGCATGTCAAGCAAGTCTCCAAAACGTTCTGAATAAACTCAATCATATTCTCCCAATAGCATTTTATTTTTATCCACACAAAATTTTCAAGAGCCCCATGCTCAAGGGTTTTATGGGCTTCCATGATACTTTCCTTGTGAATTAAAGATCAAAGATAAAGTAGAAAGGAGTCGCCAACATGTTTGACTAAAGTCCCTTCTACAGCTTTAGTGTTACAGCCATATTCTTCAGATAGACTTGGACATCCAGTGATTCATGAGTCCATAAGCTAGGGTGAGGGAGAAGCTCATAAAGCTGATCTTCCTCTAATATAGTTATATGTAAGTTAAGGAAGTAAGGCAGTACATCCGCTTTTGGTGGACAGCTCTGGCTCAGTGAACTTTAGAAAAACATAATTTTGTAGCCTGAGGGCCCAGAGAGCTAATATTCTATCAAGATCCTACATTTAACACAGGCAGAAAAAAGAGGAGTGATTAGTAACAATTGTAAAACGTTTACATACAGATAGGGGCTGAAATGTTTTATAAAGAGAAAAACCACAAGGCATTCACGTTCAGTTACAGAGTAATTCCGTTCAGCCCATATTAACGTTTTGCTAAAATACTTGAGAGGATGGTCGACTTGGTTAGCATCTAACTGAGATAGGAAGGCACACAGCGGTGTCACTGGTTCAGTAAAAAGAACAAAAGTTGATCAAAGTTAGGATGTATTAAAATGGGGGCAGATAACAAGGCGGATTGTAAGAAGTTAAAAGACTGTTGCTGTTTGAGACCCCAGAAAAAGGGTACATTTTTATGAAGAAGCTCTATTAAAGGTTAGCAAGGTCAGCAAAGTGGGATATAAACTGACGATATTAGCCCACCATTCCAAGAAAGACTTGGATAATGCGCAAATTTTCAGGAAAGGATATTTGTTCAATGCCGGATACTTTATCCAGAATGGGGAGGATAACTTGCCGCGTCACCTTATGCCTTAAAAATTTCATCTTTCATCCAAATATTTACATTTAGAAGGTTTTAATTCCAAAGAAGCTTCACGTAAACACTGAAATAAATTAAAAAGATGATCAAGATGAGGTATAAAATTCTAGAAAAGATGGTGACATTGTCAAGGCAAACTAGCATGCACATGAGATTAAGATCACCAAACAACTAGTCCATAGCCCTCTGGAATGTAACAGGGGCGTTACATAACCCCTGCAGCATTTGGGTGGGCTCAAAAAAACCTTCATTCGAAACAAGAGCACACTTTGTGTAATTCTCAGAAGAGAGGTTAATCTGCTAGTAGCCTCTGGCCATGTCCATCATGAAAAATATTGAGAGCCAGCCAAGGATCTCTGAGAGTCATCAATGTGGTTAAAGGGTAGCTGTACTTACAAGTGCTAAAGTTTAGTCATTAACTCATAATGATGTGGTGGCTCCCATTTTTTTAAAATAGGAAATGAGAGGACCAGGGACTACGTGAGGGTTGGAGGAGGACATCATCAAGTAATTGTTTTTTCAAGAGCGACTTGAATTCCTCACTTTTTGATTTCTGATAAGGATGGGAGCATAAAAGGGGCAGAGTCCCCAGTAACAAATTGGTGTTGTACACCCTTCATGTGGCCATAATCATCGTGTCCAGAGGAGAAAATATCATTATACTCTTCAATTAGAGCTTTGGCAGCTGCTTTTTTGTTTGGTAGATAAATCAGACCTAACTTTGCACAGGCACCTGCTGCAACAACAGGTGGCTCCTCTAATATAAAGTCGCAGAGGGTCCCAACACCTTGGACCCCATTACAATGGTCATAAGGGAAAAGTCAAACATAAGCAATAGGGTGATTTAGCTCAATAAGTTTAGGGGACCAAGTAAGATTGGTCAAAAGAAAAGTGACAGTGCTTTGATAGGCCAGGTAATATCTCTGAACAAGATAGAGCCTCAAATAAGGAAGGATTTGATAAACCAGAAATTTTTAGCAAGCGATCAGGAGGGGGACCAACTGAATTCTGGTGTCCACTAATACCTGAGCCTGAGGAGGTATGATGATGACGTGAGGGGAATATAAAGGCATCTCCTCCTCAGCCTCAACCATAGAAGGGGGTGGCTTAGCTTTGGGCCCTAAACGCAATATCTAAGCAGTTAACAGATGCAGGGGATTCAAGCAGGCACGTTCTAAATTTATTTTCCTCTTTTTTCTTTAGAAGAGGCATTTAAAATCAAGGAGACTAGGTATCCAAGTATGGAAATAAAATTATCCTCAAAATTAAAAAATGGCTACATGCTCCATAAGGAATTTGGTGCTTAATAAGAGGTCATAGCTATTGTTATCTAATTCTATGGCAGAGATGGAGAGATATAGGCTACCTAATTTCAGGGGCAATTGGGAGTAGGTGCCTATAGTGCAGGCGTAAGAAGTACAAGCCATTTCATACTCTAAAGAGTAGTTAAGGTCGGTTTAAATTTTGGTTTCCCTATTAGTTGAGAAGAGATATTAATAGGTGAACCAGAGTTGACAATAATGAGCTCATTTACTTTGTAACTACTTCTTCAATATAAGTTACAGTTGCTTTCCACTAAGCTGGTATAGAATATATAGCCATAGGAGCAGACTTAGGAATAAATAAGAGTGGGAGCATTTTTTTGTTTATTGTTAACTAAAGCCTAATAGTATTTTCCCCTTCATGAATACTAGAACCAGTGAGGTCAGCAGAAACAATATGGATGGATTGGTCATGAGGCACAATAAAGTCGTCATAATAGGGAGCCTCTCGCCATATACTGAACCCTCATTTGCTTTTTCATCATCCATTTTTGTCCAACTATGTTAAATAGAATGGTTGCGACTTACACAATAGGTGTAGTTAGGTTGAGTGCGATCCTTTCCAGACTTGCTGCCATTAATCACATGGGTTTAAGGATGGGAGGCTGACATGGAAGTGGGAACAGCAGAGATCACAGAGGCAGGAATTTAGAGGAGTGCCTCCTTGATATCTGGAATAAGTGTAAGGTTTTGTTTCACCCAGGTCATTTGAAGATGAAGTTATGGATTGAATAACAAAAAGGATAGGAAAGCAACGATTGCATCATAAAGCATAATTCAATTGTTAGTCAACAAAGTTTGAGCTTTAGAGTAGTAGTGAGAAGCAAAATCAGAGGGGATTCTCCGCATCTTAGCTTCATACTTATAAACGCTTGTTTCTGGTTGGCTAAGGTAAGATCTTTAAATTCCTTTGTAAGCGCGGCTTTAACTTCAGCCCAAGTATTGCACTGCATCAGGTGCGGTACCATGATCCCTTAAGCAGATCTACTAAGACAAGAGAGTAAGTAGTTACTTTTTGACGGTCAGGAGCTTCCTCCATCATGCTTTCATAAATATAGAGAAAAGAGGCAATACTATCCTCTCTGAGGGTGAACCTGTCTTTAAAAGAAGGTTTAAAAGTAGTCCTTCCAAAATCCAAAAAAACTTTTAACACCCACTGGGCTAGCGCAATTAATTTCTGATAATTCAGGCTTGTAGAGGGCACAAGAAATTATGTTTGATAAGCTTTTTGTCAAAAGATGTTCAAATTATCTTGAATAGCCCCAATTTGGGCAATCAGAGAATAAGTACAAGTTTTTTATTGTACCTCACTTTGTAATGATTCAATATTGACAAGTTGGCTTTTAATTAGGACCAGAGCTCATGGTTATCTTGCTCCAATCTAATAATTTTTGAAGATTTAAATTCAAGTTGAGGGAATTGTAAATGTGAAAGCATTGTCCAACCCTTCTTTAATAGCATTGATGTTAAGGTTTTATTAATAGGTTCTCTGGTGCAGTGTAACTGGCAGCTTTGAGCAATACCTTTGATATCTTGTTCCATAGTGAAAACACAATATTAGACAAAGGATCCTCCAGAGGTGAAGGTAAACGCACTTTCAGCCCACAAAGGCCCAGGAGGCCCAAGGGGCCCCAGGTTGTCCAGATGGACCAGGTTGTCTGGGAGGACTAGGAGGGACAGGTTGTCTAGGCGGACCAGGGTGCCCATAACCGGCGGACCAGGAGGCCCTTCATCCTCATCACTACCAGTAAGCCTCATCGCTCCTTCAGGACATACTGATACCCTTTCCCCAGGGGGGCCTGGTGACCTGCGGGGCCAGGAGGACCCAGATAATTTCTTGTAACCATAAGGCCTCAACCACTTATTGAAGTACCATCTTGTATTGAGTCATTTTCCCCAAAATTTAGTTAATAAAAGTATTAAGTCGACCCAAAAGGTCAACAAGTGGTTGTTGCAATCAACTTTTAATGGTTGTGGTAGTTTTGGTAAATCAGGTTGCAACTTCTTCATGAAGAAGGATATACACTCCCACGTCCAGTTGAGAGATTTGATTATAAATAGAAAAAATATAGTTGTGGTTTTTGAGAATGTCCTTGAGGTTATCTTATACCACAGAGGAAGCTAAGCTGTAAAACTCTTTAAGAGTGCAATTTCTGCGCAAAGTAAACCATCTCAGGATTTCTTGATGGTGGATTCCCATCATTTGAACAAAAATGATGAATGGCGGGGTATACTAACTGACATAATTATCGCTCAGTGCGAGATAATCCCACCTCAGAGCTGGGTAAGATTGTGGATTCATATAAAGCTTGCATATTAGCAAGGACAGCAGATCCTAGGTTTTATAGGAGCAATCTTCTGGGAAAAGAGCACTTAATAATGAATGATTAATAGTATCAGCAACATCTGCAGGTCCAAAACTGATAATTTTGGGGTTCAAGAGTGGGAATGTAGATATTGAGGGTAATGTGGAATTGTACTTGGTTAGGTTCATCGTTTTTTTTTAATACTAGATGGTTAGGTTCATCGTTTTTGGGGTTGTGATTTCCGTTGGTATTCACCCATTGAGTAACGCTTGATATTTAGTAAGAGGCCAATGGAGGTCTTAATTGTGTTCATCCATTGTGAATATAGTTATTAACCAGATAAATCAGAGAGTACCTGTCAGAAAGTACCACTTTTTTGTTGATATAGGGTCGCTGTTGGCAGTCGTTTCTCTGAAGTATACCAGTATGGATGGGGTAATTTGTCCCACTAAAGTAAGATAGGCAGGTTGGGACCATCTAGTACTAAAAAAAGTAAGATAGGCAGGGATAGCCAGAAACCCTAATAAAATGATCTGGTAGACTGAATTAAGCTTTTAAAAGGTGTAAAGGGATCTATTGTGATAAACCAGTAAATTTATGCCAACATCCAGGAAAGAGCTGCTGAAAAGGCTCAAAAACCAAATAAAGAGCAAATTAAAGTTGGAGGTAAAAACGTATCTTTATTAAACTAAAAGGAGCTAAAAATTTATAGTTGCAATTTTATCCAGTTTCTTCAGGGTAGCAATTCCTCCACTGGAAAGATCTTCTGCACCATGAACTTAGTCAGGTGAGGGACTAACGGCAGGT
Organism: Massospora cicadina; assembly: GCA_022478985.1. Classification (NCBI taxonomy): domain Eukaryota; kingdom Fungi; phylum Entomophthoromycota; class Entomophthoromycetes; order Entomophthorales; family Entomophthoraceae; genus Massospora; species Massospora cicadina. The sequence continues at coordinate 39,077 of JAKSZP010016127.1, read as the reverse complement.
TTTCCTTTGATAAGTTTGCTAGGCGTTAAGAGCTAGTGCTCTAATGAGATTGGTTGATTTTTATTTGGCGTTCTAAAAATAGGAAATTCTGATTAATTGAAGGATAAGAAAAATTGAATTAATTCATTGCAGGTCAAATCCCAACTGATGGTATGCATAGGAATGGTATATTTTCCTCTTACGGATAGCCAGGAGGGCTTTCTAAAAGCGCTATAAACTGCGGCCCCCAAGCACTAAAAATTCCTGTGGCAACCCAAACCTTGAGAAAACATGCCGCACAAAGAGCCAGGAAGTTTTCTCAGAAGTAATAACTGATGAACAGGGAATATATAAGGAAAACTTGGTAAAGCGGTCTACCACCACCATGATCAAATAATACCCATTAGAGCAGAAAACTCAACAATGAAAATACTGACACTGAAGTCCATGGACTTTCAGCCTGCTGCAGAGGATGGAGAAGGCCATTATGACAGAATTGATTAGGCTTTGCCCATGCACATGTGATTAAACTAGCAATTCATGCTGGGATAAACTTGGAGATCTCTAGGCCATTTATATGTCCACTCACTAAGTCAAGGCATTTTTGTTTCCTGGGTGACCCACCACTGGAGGGTCACAGTGAGTCCAGATAACCTCGTTGCAAAGTTGGGATGGAACCCAAAATCAGGGCTAAACAAAACTGTTCAATTGGATAATGAATAAAGAGTATGCCAGTGCACCAGAAGCCCCAATTAGTCAATTATCTCCAAACCCCCCATGCAGGCTATCTGACACGCTAGTACCCAAGCGACTAATGGAACTTTTGGCCCCTACTATGCCACAAAAATTGCAGGAGGTGATGTGGCCAAAATCTAGACCAGTGGAATCACCGCAGTTAGCTCCTATCCATCCTCCTCCATTGGACTCAATGTTGGGTTCCAACTCAAAAAGTCAGGGAGAGTATTCATGGAACCTTTGAAAAGTTTATACTCATAATTAAAACTGCAAAGGTCGCGATATGTCTAGGCCTGCCAATGTGCCAGCTTCCACAGTTTCCAAAGTTACATGGAGCCCCGATGGTCTGTTTGCAAAGTCACTTCATGGCATGTGCCCTAAAGGAGGTACCACCAATGTGTAAGCAACCATGCCACAGCAGCTAACTACTTATCATAAATGGCCCATGACTATTTGGACGCTGCAAATTTATTTGAGAATTAAGCGACTGGATGTTATACACCATACTGCTCTTGAAGCAACATCGCCCCACAGCAGCTGACAATGTATAACATGTGATGATAAAAGGCTTCATGGAGTCAGCATGCTTGAGAACAGGCGGTGACAAAAACCTCTTTAAAGGCGTCAAATTCCTGTTGGCATTCCGCCATACATCATAATGGAGCGTTTTCCCCTGTCAAGGGCTGCAACAGTGCGGTCAACTGTGAGAGGGAAGGAGAGAATTTTTAAAAAATATGATGGCGCCTAGTAAGCTCAGCAACTTCTTCTGGGTTGTGGGGGTGGGTCATGATAATATGGCCTCCAGCTTTTCATGAGGAATTGCATACTCATCCTTCAGGTGTAATGCACAGGCTCTTACCAATATGAGACAAATGAGTTGGGCAGCACCAGCCATGTCACTGACCACATGACTGATAATCCCGCTGAAAAACACCCTCTCACCCATGCGCCATTTCTGAATTCATGACATATTCGCGGACCAAGGTTCTGGCAATGCTACAAGCAAGCAGCATATCCTGACCCCAAGTTAGGGCCATGAATGAGGCTAATGCCTGGCCTAGATCACTTGCTGAGCTCATTGTTCTGGCTTCCAATTGAAATAGATCTTAAATAAATTGTAAAGCAAGCAATGTGATTTTATTTTGATAATTTTTTTTGAGAAAACAAAACTGTATTTCCAGTCACCATTTCCTCATTTTAAAGCATTTCTGATAGTTTAAAGTATTGCAACCAAAGCCCTAATTTTGGCTCTCAAGAAACATCCAAATTGTGGTTCAGGAAAGTCCCATATCCCACATAATGACCATTTATTGATTTGTGACACCGGTCATTTGATACGCCAGATCAGTCCTCATTCATGGGTCCTCAAATCCTTACCTACAATCGCTTTATCTAAAGATTTTATAAATTGGTCCAATTTCCCCATTTGACCTCCAAATTTGTATGCAAATTTGAATCAATATTCATAAGGTCAATGTGCGGATCAGGCTGACCTCAATCCATCACATCAGGACCAAATTACCTAGAAAGGTACCTCATCCCTGAAAAACTCGCAATTGGAAGAGTTTACATTAAGTTCAGCTTTGTGCAATTCAGTCAACACCACCTCCAGATACTTCTCATGCTGCTCAGGAGTGTGGGAGTGCACGAGGATATTATCATTATATACCTCATACAGATAAACTAAAGGTCACCGAGCATATCATCAATCATCTGCTGGAACGTAGCTGGAGCATTCTTCAAGACAATAGGCATCACGTGGAACTGGAAAATCCCTTTCCAAGTATGTACCGCCTCAAACCACTCCTGACCTTCTGCCTCTCAAATTTAGTTGAAGCATTCATGAGATGGATCTTCAAAAACAATTGGGCTTTTGCAACTTCCTGGCTAATTGTCTTCTCAAAGGGAAGTGGGTAGAATTGTGAATGGTGATATTATTTAAATGCCCATAGTAAATGGAGAGGCACAACATACTTTCAATCTTCTGAGTGAAAACTATGGAGAATGCAATAAGAGACATCTTTTTGAACACCCAACCTTTTGTGAGAATAACATCTAACCATACCTCCAGAGCCTTGTACTCCTGCTTGGTCTACAGATACAAGGGACAGTTGATTTCCATTGAACTTACTGTCAAACGGAAGGCCAGATTATACTTGGAGTGTGAGGGAAGGCGTTGGTTTTTTCCATTTCAAAAATAGCCTGGAACTGGGCCAATATAGCAGTGAAATCCACGGACAAAGCTGTGGGGAGGAAACTGAAACAATTAATAGTATTTCTCCAGCAGAAAAGAAGATATCAATAAGGGAGAAACTCTCCATGCATATACAATCTGTGAATGACATCATGTTGGGTTCCAGATGATACTCACCTGTTGCCGCCACCACCACCCAACTCCAAGGATAACAGGAAACAACAAGTCTGGCACCGAAGTGAAATGATCACAGAACCCATACCCATGCACCAAGGATGATATGGGCTGCTGCATCACATACGTCATTAAAGCCAATGATAAACTCAATGCTGAGGACCTGACGTTAAGATCCAGATCCAAGCCCTGGCGATTTGAAAACTCATGAAGTTCCATGCAGCCCCATGTCCAGGAGAGCCTCCACGGATACCATATGAGAGCCCAACTAATTATGTACATGTAACAGAAAATTTACCTGATCTTGGTTCTTAACCACCTGGCAAGACTTAACCGGGAAAAAAGAAATATTCACCTGACTGGCCCCCAAAACACTCTCAAGAGAAGAAACCATGGCACCAGCCACATGAGCTACCTCCACCTCTGGTGGCTGCCCATCAGGAAAAACAGGCACCAATGGGTTTATGTAAAATGGTTCCTCTGGAGTATCTGACTTGAATGCCCCAGTATTTGGCCCTGAGCAAAAAACAGCAGATTGAGAAGGTGGGATATTGGCCTCTGGGATGAACAACACCTCCACGCCTGTGAGCCGTCCAAGCTGGTCCTCCTGTGAAGAAAAAGAGGGCCCATATGTTCCACATGTGGGATGGGAGGTTACAGTATCACCATCCAGGAGATGGGATAATTACTAACTGGAGTGAAGAAATTTTGAGCCGTCAAACAGATCGTCTGCTGTTGAAAAAAAAACCATTGCAGAACCCTTCTCACCAAGGAAAGTGGATAAGGAAAAAATAAGTGTCGCATCATTATGTCATGGAGCATGCTGATAATCACAATAAGACCAGCCTGGAACTCTGGATGAATGAACACCCAGAACCTCATCCAGAATACCCAAGATACAGACACCCATATTGACAAATTTGAAATGAGAAATGAGAAAGGCAGCTGCGAGGACTAACAAGTTTATCCAGTTTTGGAAATCATTGCCACTTAATGTTCAATGGTAATCTAAACTTCACAAAAAATTTGGATATCTTTTAAGAATTTTTGTTGAAACTAAATGACATGAAAGGGAAAAATGGAGAGACAGCGGAACCTGTCAGATCCACCACCTTATAAGCTCATTAACTAAAATGGGGACCTGAGCAATGATATTCACCATTGGGAATAATTTTCAATTTTTATTATGCCAATTTAGTATTCTGAAATTCTATGACACCAAATCAATCCCAGTATGGCCAGCTGACTCACGCTTGAACTTTGCCACCAACTTTCCCCTTCCACGGTAATTTTTCTTGGCAGATTGCATCATTTGTTTGGTGGATGACTGGGGGCGCCCACGGAAAGATCACATATGGCTAGTTCACTGAGTCAAGAAGGGATTTGGTGCACCCATACCTATCAGGGACAGGATCATGATTACTGGTTATGGCGAGCCACTAAGGATACAATTTCCCACAATGTGAACCAATTTATTCAATTTTCTATTGGCGTAACTCAAATTAACTACCTCAGCGTAACTAAAACTGCCAGAACCCTTTTATGAGGGACATTGCTTTGAACCTCTGCTGGCAGAGGTCCCTAGCCGACGCCTTTTTCCCACACACACCCTATATTTGCCATACAAACTCAGAAGTGGTTAGCATAAGTTTAAATGATGCAACTATCAAGAGATACCCCATCACCCTTCTCTCATCTACCACGTGGGCTAAATCTCAAAGGGTGACAAGGGGTATGGCTGTTGGCATCTTCCCTTTCTTAGTCCTAAATGGGAATAGCTAACGATTTAGCTGCAGGGGTGCTCCACCAGACTTACACTTCACTTCACTTCACCTCAATTAACTTTTTAACTTATACTTGACCAAATTTTCATAGAATGACAATACTTTAACTTAGAACTGACCCAACTTCTCAAAAATGATAATTTGCACCCCTGAATGTATACAGAATGTACATGAAATTTTTGGTGGAGATTGGAAGAGTTTTTGGAGGAGTATGCATCACAGAAAGTGAAAAAAATAGCGGATAGAGGAGCTTTGCTTCACTATATTACAAACTAGAATTGACCAATCTTAACAAAAATGAAAAATCCACCCCTAAATATGTAAAGAATATACATGTAAAGTTTGGAGGACATTGTATGAGATATATTTGAGAGTATGTATTACAAAAAATGGCAAATAGAGGGGCTTTTCTTTACTTCAACCCAATAAAGGAGACTGGTCATCTAAGCTTATACTCCACTTTTAATGTCAGATCCACATAACCTATTGATCATGGTAAAATGAAGATTACTATGTTTGGAAGCTCTTTTCTTTCAAGAAGATGAACTTATAACCTTTTGAAATGGCTAAATTCAGATTACACATGGCTTTCAGAATCAGAGTTAGCATTTTTGCATAATTAATTGTTTGAAATTAAGTAGGATTAAAGACAGAAAAAGTTAATTTAAAGATGCGTCATTATAAGGTAGATCCTTACAATTAAATTAGATAATAAAAAGTATAAAAAATATGTCTTATAGATAAAGTAATCACATATGAGATTTAAACACTGTTTACTTCTTGGTACAACTATTGGCTTTAATAATATTTTATAAATACCAAAAAGTATTTATAAAAAAAAAATACCAGATCAAAAATATAAATCAAAGAGAAACTAAATATACCTTACTAAAGCAGTTATAAATGTAAATAAATCAAGATAATTGAGAGCCAATAGTGATACAGTGGCTACATTAAAGCCTTGGAGAAGATAGTAATTTGAGCTTCTTTGCAGTTAAAATGCAATAAAGTATCAAAAATATTACTCAATAAAAACATTTATCGGTTATAAGCTATATTATAGTAAAGTAAATGATGTGGGTCGACCAAGGGACAAATAGCCACACTTAGTTTTTTAGCCTGTGCTGGTTTTGAACTCATGTCAATCAAAAACCAACCAAGAATGGAGCAGGAACCACCCCACTATGCTACCACTCCTCAAACTATATTTATAGTAACTAATATAAATAAATGAATATAAACTAACTAAAATTTTTAATTAAATAAAAATTAATTAAAAATACTTTAGTCTTATTAATACTCTTATTAAAATAAGGATGGAAGAAAATATATTTATAATAAAACTAGAATATAAAACAATATAACTTTACTAAAGCAAGTGAAGCCTGTTGATATACAAAAATGGTGTAAACTCAGTGACATCTTGAATAAAGAGTTTATATTAGTTTAATATAAAGAGAGTTAAAAGTCAACAATTAGTTACACTGAATTTCTTAGTAATATTATATAATAACTAGCGGGGTTACCTAGAGTTGCTCAGAATATTTATTACCAGACAATTTGAACTGATTAACTTAGATTTTAAAAATTAAAAATCTATCTTTGAGGTGCACATAGAAACTCTCTCATCCACCTATATCCATAATTTCAAATCTCTATGTTAAGTGATTGACTGTATTTAAATAGTTGGGTAGATTAGATATAGGAGATATTAATATTAGCTTACATCTAAATTCTTTATGTCTTATGTCAAATATATTAGTGATTAATGATAATTCAATATGTTAAGTAAAAGGGAAACTTAGGACTGCGGCCCAGAAGTTTCACCTAATCATATTTGACTTAATGACCCAAGATTGGGGGCTTTTTGTTTTAGTCACAAATCAAACTTTACTGTCAATTGAGTTACTTTATTCAATTGCAAAATAATGGTATGAACTGCCTTGGTATATGCTACTATAGTTCATGAGGAACGCAGGTTCTATCAATTTAAAAAGTGTCTAAAAAGATGCTTGCTTGAAATAATTATGTTGGGAAGACACTGACTAAGGGGCTGAGCTGGATTACAGAAAAACGTCTAATTTATTGTAGACCCTCAAAAACCTTCCCTGCAAATAATGGTTAAGTGGTGATGCAATTTGGGGTACAATGGATGAAGATGTAGTCAACAAAAAAACCCTATATAATTCTCTATTATTTTATACAACTAAACAAATTTAATTTGATAGTTTAAAATATACAATTTTATTACATTTAATACTTTTTATTTGTATTAAGTAAAAAATTAAATGTTATCAGGAAGATAAGGTCAGGAAGCCATTCTACAAGTAATCAACAAGAGAATACAGCCTCAAGTCTTATCTATAAAAAGTTTATTTTTTAAAAATATCACCCTCTTGTATATTGTTTTCATACAGTAGGCGTTTGAAACTTCAACTTTAACCCCATATGAAAAACCAGACATCTGAAGTGCTCCAAAACTTCAACAGTGGCGCTCATGGCTGGGATGGCAGATGGTGACCATACTGAGCAGGGGAATAACCCCAACTTTATCAATTATTCAGAACAATTACTGGGCTATTGGGAACACCAATATGACTGTGTCCCAGATCAACTGAAACAAAGTACCATTATCACTTACCTGATGAGTCCATCTTTCATGAGGAGCTAGAGCATCTAGAACATCAACTATTAAGAAGTTATCAAATTGGGCAGGGGCCTTCTGACCACAGAAGCGATCTATTCTATCATCCATGAAACAAGTCTACTGTGGGTGAGATATCTGGATCATTACCAAATGAGCGCAGCTCAAATTAAACATAATTTAATTGGGATTGAGAACATCAGCAAATACTACAGCTGCACCATCTGCCCCTTGTGCTTTGAGCTTGACCACTAGAAGCGCAAGTGCCCCAAGGTTTCTGCCTCTGCCGCTTCTGTCACCCCTCCTTCTGGTGCTGACCCAGCGGCTGCCTCACCCCAATTTTTCGAATGGGGCATGATCCTCCCACCACCACCCTCAGGTAATTCTGGCGCTGCTTTGAAAGCAGCAGCAAATAAAAAATTTAAATTTTTTTAAAAATTTTAATATTTTGGCCAGGTTACAGAATCCTGAGTTAATGACTGAAACAGTTTTGCCTGAGCTGCCATGGTTGACTGTTCATGGCCAATCAGGTTCTGCCACCATACCAACTCCTGTGACTGAGCCAGCGCTAGCAGAGCTTAATTCATTTGAGTGTCCCGATTGGAATGATGATAGTGACCAGCCATACAATGTGAAGCCAGATTTTGCATTGGAGGAGTTTTTTGATCCTCCCAATTTGTGTCCCTACTGTTTTTGCTCTAAAAGTGGCTTTCAGGATTATAAAAATATCAATCAAATGGCAGTGGAAGCCACAGCTGCCCCTGACAACACCCTCCTCCACCAGCATCTCCATGGGGTGATAAAACCCCTAGTTGATGGTATTCCCATCTGTAAGAACCGCAGGGTTTCTACTGATGCACAGGTTCACTTATCTACTGACTTCTGGGAATAAACATGAATTTGCTAATTGTATGAAGACAATTAGCCTAGTCAAGTTTATAGTATGGGTAGCTTCGGCCCTACTCTGGCAATATAAAGGATTAAGTGACTTTGGCTTCACTCTGGCTTTAGATAAGGATTTAAGTAACTTCAGCCTCACCCTGGCGTTGATACTTAGACAGGAAGACTTCTTCACAACTTCACTCTGAAGTAGAAAACAATAATAGAAAACAATAAAGTATTCACAGTACTAAGGTGTTTATTATTATTAAAGTGAGGGAATATTTATAGGGTAAAATGATGAAGGACATGTGTTAGGGGTATTTGTGGTAACCACAAGATTCTCTGCACACCTAGCCAAAGAAAAGGGATATCCATGAGGTCTCAGCATGCCTAGCCAATGAAAAGGGATACTTACAATGATCTTGGCATGCCTAGCTGACAGAAAAGGGATATTGAATCAATTTTGGAAATATTCCAGCTGATATCCATGAGGAATAGCATAATTAAATCGCTATTCATATCAGCCCACATGTCAGTTACCAAACCTGACAATTTCCCATTAGTAATTAACCATTTTGAGTCAGTTTACTCATCTTCAAATTGTTGGCAACAACCCTGATGAAATTGTAACCATAATTATCATTGGATAGGATCCTATGAGAATTATGATTAACCATTTAATCAGTGATTATTGTTAATGAGATAGAATAATTGATTAACATCTCAAAGCTTAATCAATAAGCTAAATTGAATAAATGAACCAATTATCTTAAATCAGTTGAAGAATAAAATAATTCACAAGCTGTATAATGTGGTCATATAAATTCCCACACATCACCTCTGCTTGACAGATTATCAGCAAAAAAATGTCTTCATCAAATACTTCCTTCTATGAATGAATCTTATCTAGTCTGAATGAAGCAGACGCCTCCCATTTTTGAGCAATGCCATGAACTGCTCAAAGAGGTATCCTTTCTGGTCCAGCTAGATTCAGCCCCCAAGTCAACTGGATTTGGCAATCCCTTCTTCAGCTCTTCCTGCAACGGTGCCAATTTCTGAAGAGGGGACAGGGTTGGCTGTTTTTTATTAAATTCCCATTCTTTCGCCCCTCATTCTCTTGTCACTGGGCTCAATTTTGAGGCATTGCTGGATTTGGCTCCCTGATCTGGGGTTTCCCATCTTGCTGAACTAGACATTCCCATTACTCTTCCCATTGTTGCATATTTGCAGAATCCACCTCAAGTTCAAAGAACTTGGTTTCAGTTTGCTCTTTAACTTGCAAGTACCTGATCTCAGATCAACTTTGGTGACCTCTTTCACAACATCATCATTCAACCTCCCTCCCCCCAGAGGTGTGAAGAAGAGCTCACAATTCACAACCTGAGACTTAAAAAATAAAAATAATTTTAAAATAACTTCTCTTTTTTATTATTATTATTTTATTTTTTTTTTCCATTTTTTTCCTCTATTTTAATATATATTTTTCTTTTTTTACATATATATATATCTAATACCATTTTTTAATAAATTTACTGTGTACTCTATAAAAATATGACCATTGGATATATTCTTGAGTGTGTAGGCATCATTAGCCATTTTTGCAATAACCTCAAATGGTCCTGACCATAACGCATCTAGCTTATTTTGGCGATTAAACCCATGGGTATTGCAATAGAATACTTGATCTCCAACGGTAAATTCTTTAAGTGTGGATCAGCTCTTATCATCATTTTTTAGCCTGAATCCTTCTCTTGATCATTGTATCACAGGATTGAGATTTTAGATCCACTATTATGTTCACAAGTCAATATAGATATATATCTGCACTCATCCCCAGAGTTAGCTCCACTGCTGAATAGAGAATTGGCAGCAATGCAGCTCTGCGACTGTATAATAATTTGAACTGCGTTTTTCCCATCGCCAAATGGAAACTGATATTATACACAAAAGTTACCAAACTTAGATAAGATGCCCAAGATAACGCTTTACCCAAGATCAGCTTCCTTAGCATAGCAGCAAGTGTTCCATTGACTCACTCCACAACTCCGTTTGTTTCAGGCTGATAGGGTGCAGACACCACTCCTTTAATTCCCATAAGCTCATTCAGGCGTGGAATTATGAATAAGGTAAAATTAGTCTCATTGTCGCTCAGCAACTCTTGGGGACACCCATGTTGGTATACCACCTGCTCCATGATGAATTTGGCGGTATTTAGGGCATCTGCTCGACATAAGGCTCAGGTTTCAACCCATCTTGTAAGGGGGTCTATTGCTACTATTTAACATACACTGGATGTAATCGCACTTAGTGGCCCCATAACATTGATTGAAACTGTGTGCCATGCAAACCCTGGCTTCAATAATCAGTAATTTGTCACGTTCTTATGAGGCTTATGGATCTGATATTCCACGTAACAGGTGATATAATTGGTAACGTCAAAACTCAGTGACTCCCAATAGTAGTATTGCCAGATATGTTTGAGCATCTTCTTTAAACCACCATGTCTGACAACCTTGTGGGCAGCCCGGATTATCTCAGAGCATTCTGATGGTTTCAAAAATAAAAGTCTCTTTTTGTTCATTATTTTGAATAATTGTCCATTAATGAGCTTGGTATTTTCCACTGCCTTCTTTAATGATTTTTGAATTTTTATTGGCTCTTTCTGCAATTACCCATGGATAATTTGCTCAAATAGATCATCAGCACAATCTTGCACAGCAAGAATGGTTGGCAACCTAGACAGACCATCAGCGTTCTGATTCTTATCTCCCACTCGATGTTCTATCTCAAAGTCATAGGCCTGTAACTTCAAAGCCCACCGCGCCAATCTCCCTTCTGGTTCCTTAAGGTTATGAAGCCATCAGAGAGAGGTGTGGTTGGTCATGACCTTGAAGTGTGTTCCATGGATATAAACTCAAAACTGCTTGCATGCATAGATAACCGTAAGGCATTCTCACTCTGTAACTGTATAGATTCTTTCAGCTTTTGACAGTGTTTGGCTGACATATGCCACGGGGTGTTCATCCCCCTTGTCATCTACTTGGCTAAGGACGGCTCCTACTGCCATCAGAAATGCATCTGATTGAATAATGAACAGCTTCTCAAAATTTGGGTATTTTAAAATTGGACTCATTGTCAAGTACATCCTCAATTCATCAAATGCAAGTTGAGCTTCATCACTCCAGACAAATCCCTTCTTCAGATCTTTCAATAGATGGAAAAGCAGCTCGGCTATTTTTGAAAAATCCTTAATGAATTGGCGATAATAGCTGACCATTCTAAGGAAAACTTGAATATCGCATATGCTCTTGGGGACTAACATCCAGTTAATTGCTTCTATCTTTTGGACTTGGTAATTAAGTCCCTCAGCATTAATTATGGATCCTAAGTATTCTAATTCCTCCTTAAAGAGATTTCATTTTCTTGCCTTAATTTTGAGATTTGCTGAGGCCAGTCGCTTGAATACTTCCCCAAGATGTTGTAAATGTTTGGTAAACATTTGGCTGAAACATTAATGTCGTCCAGATAGATTAAGACACAGTACAGCTTCAAATCCAACAAAATTGTGTCCAAAGCCCATTGAAATGTCGTGGGGGTGTTGCATAAGCCTTGAGGCATCCTCATCAGCTGATACAACCCCTGTGCTGTGATAATAGCACACTTCTCTTGGTCTTCTGGGGAATGTCTATCTGCCAATATCCAGATATTAAATCCATGGCAGAGAAAAATTTAGCTCCTCCTAACCAATCCAGCATGTCATCAATCCTAGGCAAGAGGTACGAGTCCTTTTTCATGATTTTATTTGACTGACAGTAATCTATTATGACTCAATTTGAACCGTCTTTCTTATTAACTATTAATATAGGACTCACCCATGGGATGGACGATGGTATGAGCATTCCATGTTCTAAGAGTTTTTCAATTTCTTCAGCAACAACTGCCTCTGCCACCCTGGACCATCAAATAGGCCTCAATCAAATTGGCCCATCATCCCCAGTATTGACTCAGCATAAAACATCCTTTGCACACCTGAGATCATGGTCATCCTGCACAAAAATAACTCAGTATTTCTCAAATAAGGCCAGAACTTTGTCTTTCTGGTCCTCCATTAATCTGGCTAACTGATCCCATTCAATTAGTGTATGGAAATTCCCATCATTTTCCTTTGGAAGTCCCAATTCATCCAATTCACTGAATTTATGGAAGGAACAGATCTCCAATACCAGTTTTAGTTGAGTGAATGCGACCACCTGGTGTCGTTTGACCTTTATTGGAGATTTTCCCAGATTGGCTAAAAGAACCTAAATCTCCTCATGACCAGGGATTAAAATTCCTGGGGCTACCCAAGGTTCAATCCTCGATTGTTGCCAAGGAGCTTTGATTTCTGAATATAACTGCTATGGGATCTCCAAGGTCAGTCCAGTTCCCACAATTTGCTGCATTATCAGTTCAATTATAATATCTTCCTTAGAACGGATTGGGATTCCACAATTCTCGTTTACATACTTAGGTAATTTCTGGGTTTTTCTTCCAACTAATTTGTAACCAATAGGTAGTATTCTATACTTATAGACTAAATTGATGAAATTGTTCCATCTACTAAAGGGCTTTCCCCCTCATGTTGATAGACCAGCGGCAGCGTTTGTCCCAGAATCATCAGTGTCTTCTTCAAAGTCACATTTGACCCCATACTTCCACATAAAGTCAGTACCAATGAGTATATCATAATTCTGGTTGGCTAGAACAATTGCTGGCGCTGATATGACCAAGGACGCAAACCATAACGGTAGAGTGCTATAAGCCCCACAGGAAGTTGTAGAGTCAGGGCCTGCCATCCCATACTGTTTCCAGTGCTCCAAATCCGGTTTGGCTTTTAATCTCTTTACTAATTTGGTCAATATTATATTAATCAGCACTCCACTGTCGATTATTGCTCTGACAGGGATTTGGTTCACCAGAATTTCTTTATACATGCACTCAGAAAAATAAGATAAGCTATTGTTTACTGCATGTATAGCAGATTTGTTGGCCAAATCCAAGGTATGAATTAACTGTGCTGATATATCAGGGAACGTTTCCCAAATTGTACCAATTGGAATCAATACATTAACTCCGTCTAACTTGGTATTCAATAAGTCCATCTCCTCTTCAGCATTTTGGACCTTCTCCATTATCTGTTGGGCATATGGGCGAGCTACTTCCTGTATAATTTTGGGGGCAATCTCCTTTGATTTCAGTCTTGTTATTACGTTTACATCTTGGTACACGATCTGATGAAGGGGATCTAATTTAGGCTCATCCGCAAATAGATCCAACTTGTCCAAACTATCTGATTAATCTGGGGGAACTTGGTTACCTGCAGTTCTAGACTATTCTATGTATAGACCACATGGTCTTTTCCCTGCCCATTGGAAGTTTCCTGTTTATCCTTATGCTGGACTAAATTAACCTGATATTTTGGTTTGCGTTGTCCACAGTTATTGGCGAAATGCCCAGGCTGTCCACACTTATTGCAAGTTAAATGAGGCTTGAATGGTTTAGCTCCTTCATTCAGTTTATCTTGATTCCCACGATTGTTGAAATCTTTTGATTTGTTAGGGAATCGTCCTGGTTTCTTATTATAGTTTGACTGGTTATTCAGCTTGTATGTATAATTAGGTGCGTTGAACGTTGCTGATAGAACCTTTAGGTGTTCTACCATTTGAGCAATGGTGTATTTACTGGTCAAAGTGGAGGACATCATATGGTGCAATTCTTGATGAGGGCGCAACTCGTTTTGCATTGCAATTCTCCCATCAAATTGGTCATCATGTTGGCCCCATTGAGGATCTGAGCTTCCTCATAGAAATGATTGGCAAACGCACCCACTGTTTCATCCATTTTGAACTGAATGCCCATGAATTCTTGTTTCTAAGCTGACATCTTATATGGACTACCAATCTCAGTCAGAATCGCCTCCTTCGCCTCCTTGTAACTCCAGTTCTCCCACAAAGGTAAGGCAAAACTAGTTTTGGCATGAAGTATCAAGACAATTCATGACGGTGACAGGTTTTTATCAGTCACTATAACCATACATCATCATTTCAAATACCTAGAAGAAGGCAGGCACATTATCCCAATGGAAAGCGGGCAACTTTGGAGTACTCTTGAAATCTTCAACAATAATTGGGCCAGCACTTCTAATCAGGATTTGACCAGACACTGGAGTTACTTTGGTGTTACTTCAGGGAGTGCCGCAATGGTCTGGGGCATTTCCCAAACAGATTGGATGGTGCTATCAGCGATACTCTCTACTTCAATGGATGCTGATTCCTCCTCAAATAAATTCGCCTCATGGTACACATCCCGTGAACAAGTACACTTAGAATCTTTGAGATTATCCAATCATCTCAGGATTTTATCTTCCCAAGCCAAGCGTTTTTCAGTTGTTTTCCTGAAGTTGATGATTTTTATCAATTTCTTCTTGTAAAGTTGCTTTCAGATTTTTAACTTCTTTCTGCAGCTTGCCCTCTCAGGTTTGGACATAGAATAAATGTTCATACAATTTACGGTTCTCTTTTTTGTATTTGGACATTTTATCATCTAACTTAATGACTTTGAGTTTTAAAAATCTAACTAAGATTGATTTGCCAATTCTAAAGCGTTCTTGTTGACAAATTCTATTTCCAAGTGAGGCTTATTGTTTTCGGTTCTCATTTCTTCATTGAGTCATTTGAATTTTCTTTCCATCTTGTTGACAGTACTCTTAATGTCCTTTTTTCCTTTGAATAAATCAAGCTAGACTGTGTGAGTTTCGGTGTTGGCTGCAGCCATTGGCACAGCTGCCTCCTGAGCTCGAATCAAATCAGCAATATTTGATTCAGATAATTGGCAATGCTTATCCACATCATGTTTCCATTATTAATTAAATCTGATTTGGTTGATGATCTCCTTGAATATTCCCCAAAGTTTTGTATTAAACTCGGCCACCAGATTCTTGATTTGAGTGTTTGATTGGTGGACACACTGTGATGTGGAATCCAAACCAGCGCGAATCTGCTGAAAACTGACATCTAATTGTCACATCAGCGCCTGCTGTTGTACGCTGTTATTTTGGGTATACTCAACAAGATCAGCGATCACTGCCTGCTGCCATACTTGGATGGCTCTCATGTTTTGGGTAGTCAACTGTACATATTTAATAATATAAATTGCTGATATTACCAATGCTCCACAAGTATCCTATTAACGTTGAAAGTGTTCATGTTAAGGAAGTTTTTGAAGTATTGTCTTCACTCTTCCTTCTTTTAAGTGTGGTGGAATAATCCTTAGCTTCAGTCTGATGTATCAGTCAGCAAAATTTGGAATCCTCTCATTAGGATATCACTAATGCTGGGTATATTATCTCAGATTCGCTCTGAAGGTGGTTCATAAATTGTTATGGCGTTCTCATTTACTCCAATCATTGATAAATGGATGTATTGAGGATCCACCAGCATTCCAGCCTCTAATTGGATATTTCCCCAGTGGTCTGCTGATGACCCTATTTCTTCATTTCTTCAATGTTCCATATTAGTTAAATAATTTGGCATTATTATGTTCTAGTAAACTTGACTCAGCCCCTGTAGTAAGCACCATGTGTAAAAACTGAGGGGTTTCTACTGATGCACAGGTTCTCTTAACTACTGACTTCTGGGAATAAACATGAATTTGCTAATTGTATGAAGACAATTAGCCTAGTTGAGTTTGATATATGGGTAGCTTCAGCCCTTCTCTGGCAATAAAGGATTAAGTGACTTCAGCCTCACTCTGGCAATATATAAGGATTTAAGTGACTTTGCCCTCACTATGGAATTGACACTTAGACAGGAAGACTTCTTCACAACTTCACTCTGATTAGACAGTCAATAATGGAAAGCAATAAAGTATTCACAGTACTAAGGTGTTTATTTTTATTAAGGTGAGGGAATATTTATAGGGTAAAATGATGAAGGACATGTGTTAGGGGTATTTGTGGTAACCACGAGGTTCTCAGCACGCCTAGCTGACAAAAAGGGATATCCACGAGGTCTCAGAACGCCTAGCTGACAAAAAGGAATATCTACAATGATCTCAGCACACCTAGCTGAAAGAAAAGGGATATTGGTTCAACTTTGGGAAATGTTTCAGCTGATATCCATGAGGAATAGTGTAATCAAATCGGTATCTATATCAGACCACATGTCAGTTACCAAACCTGACTTTTCCCATTAGTAATTACCCATTTTGAGTCAGTTTACTCATCTTCAAATTGTCGGCAACAATCCCTGATAAAACTGTAACCATAATTATCATCAGATAGGATCCTATGAGCATTATGATTAACCATTTAATTGGTGATTATTGCTGATGAGACGGAATTAATGATCAATGTCTCAAAGCTTAATCAATAAGCTAAATTAAATAAATAAACCAATTATCTTAAATTAATTGAAGTTTAAATGATTCACAAGCTGGATAATGTGGTCATATAAGTTCCCACACCATCCCAAATTTCCCTTCCAATTTTGATGAGGATGCTAAATATGAAATTGAGGAGCTCACTTTTGGTGTGAGCCATGATTGCATCGATGCAGAAAAAACTCTCTTTTTTAGCCCAAATATCTCCAAACCCAACGTTGCATCAAGTCGTTTACTTGTGTGCCAGCTCTCATCACTTTTGCTGAGCATCAACTTGCTCAATACGTTGAGGCGATGGACACTGCCAGCCTCATTAACAAAGAAAACCCACAACTATACCTCCTTATGCCTCATGTCGCTGACGCCCCTACCCCAATGTTGTCCACCATGGTCTGCTAGCTAAAGCGGGCTCCAGACAAAAGTTTCCCCAAAGCTTCCTCAGCATCTGATATGGCTTGCTTGCTGATAACCTAGGGGCTACATTAGGAAATTTTTTAATTTATGATATTCCCTTTGTTTAACCCATTTGCAAATAAAGATGTATGGCGGCTTCCCCTTTTGGGTTGGGCACAACTAGTGCTAAAAAAGAGAACATCGCTAGATACCTAATTGAGTTCACCCATCCTACCTCCTAAAACTCCCAAATGACTATTTCCTGCCATCACATGGCCATCACAGAATTGGTCAATTTCTCACGCAACTCCAGCCAAGAGGCTCAAATATTGATTTAACAATTAAAAGCTAACTTTGGGTAAGTCTGCTCTAGCTTGGAGGCAAAATACAACTTAGCCATTTGGGGCAATAATTGAGTAATGGATTTAGTGCAAAAGCCAAATGAAAGATTGCACCCTGTTTTTAAACTTGCTTAGAGAAAAGAGGAGTTACTAAAGCTTGGGTCAACAGCGTAACCCAGACCTATAACCAGGCTTCAAAATTCATGAGATTTATCCATGAAGGCCATGAGGAATAAAAAACCAATAACAGTGTATTCCTTGATCAATATCAATGACTAAGAGCCCAAATTCCTAAGATGAAGGAGGAACTTACATAAGAAATCAATTAATGGCACATAAAGGTCAAGGGCCAACAGACAGAGAATAAGAAATTTCTGGACACCGTCAATTTTATTGAATCACCAGATGAATAGTCTTAATGAAGATGTTACCTACATCAACAATTCAAGCAATACTCTTCATGGGGAAGTGAACAATTACAGAAAATTAATTAAGGAAAAGGATCAAGTAATTTATGTTCTCCAATTACAAACAACTAGCCTAATGAGGAAATTTGCAAAATTGAAAATGAAGAATCAAAACCATATTATTTGGGAAAATGAGATTGAAGTCAGATAATGATTTATAAAATGGCCAATGCCAGTGCGCCATGATTTGACTGGGAATACTTCTGAATACTATGAGGATGAAGCCCCTAAAGTAACTACTGAAGATGACCCTGGGTCACGTTGACAAATGCTTAGCAATATGGTTGCTTTGGGAAATCCAAGTTCCTCCACTCATGGTGCTGCAACTCAGCGCCCTGAGACACCCAGGTTGAGTCAGAAAAGAAGTAATCAAAATCACCATGAGCGGGAGAATGATAACTGCAAACTTTCAAACCTGCCTGCTTTTGATAAAAATTGGAAGCGTGGTCACTTTCAGTAAAAGTTTCAAAATGGCCATGTATGGGGCCAGTGATTGCAACAAAGCAGCTACTAATATCAACTGCTTAGACAAATGGAGTATCAAATTAAAAATGTTGCACTTGGACAAAAACCCTACATATGCTAAAACAAAGAGGCTGTACCTTGTGAATCTGGGGGTCCAGATAGAAGTCAACATGAACTTTTAAATTCATGAATATTAGCTTTAAGAAATATGAAACAATTGACAAATTTTTAGATTGATTCTATCACAAAGCTCAAGTTCACCTAGGAATGAAGGCCAAGATCAATTTTGATGCCAAGATTGCATTGCAACATGCAGTGCAAACCTACTAATATTTGTCAAACACCTTATTTCCTGCTTTCATGCAAAACTTTGACAGATTAATGGGTTAATTATCTGCGTGGATGTTCACAAAAATTATGGCCCATCCCAATACTGGATACAGATTAGGACCTTCTGCCACTGCAGAAATACCCTTCAAAAATACCAAGAAGACTTTTAGTAATCCGCCTGTTAAAACTAAGCAACCCAAAAACACTGAGGAAATATGACCATTAAGCAAAATCACTATTTCAATTGCAATTGTAAAGGGCACTATGCATCTGGATGCCACCAATGTAGCGCCAATGTCATCCTTGTGGGTAACTCTCAGAATGTGGGAAAAGAGAAATTGTTGAATGGTTGACTGGATCTAAATTGTCAGTGAATATAAACCAAAAATATCCTAATTATATCAAAACTTGGGATTTGAGGCCTAGCAATTTCACTTAATAATATTTGACTATGATGACATGAGCTTGAGGGCTTTGCTGGTTAGGTTGGACATAACTTTAAGTGTCAACTTAATGACTTGGGCACGTGGGCTTTGTTGGTTTATGTCAAAATTAGTTTTTTAATGTCAATCGAGTTTTTGATCAAATTAATTACTAATTAGTGGTATATATCGCCTTGGCATTTGCTGCAAATTTCTTGAGAAAGATAATCTGTTCAGCTATATGCAGAAGCATCTAAAACGCTGTCTTGAGATATTGACAAAAATTTACACTGACCCTGAGGCTGTGCAAGATTCCCCAAGTCAAAGGATATAAGACCCTCAAATAAGTATTTTACGTGTTCCTTTGGCCAAGTGCCATTAAAAATGAGACGTCATGGGTAAGATATGGTGAACATCAAACCCTATAAACTATTTTCAAGTTGATACTAATAAAGTACAATCAACTATTACCTCTAGTTTGAAGTTTAGCTTATAAGCTTTTTGTGTTTAATACTTTAAGTTGTATTGAGTCAGCAATTTACTTGAGGTCAGTAAGATCAGGGTAGCATGCCATCATCCAAGTAATGACAGGAGAAAATGACTTTCATGTGCTATTACCAGGAGTTATATCTTAAACTAGAGTCACCGTCTGTCTATTGTTATCATAAAATATATGTTCAAAGCTCCACCATACTGCAGAAGAAGAACCAGCTATCCAAAGTAGACCAAAAATTCAACAGCAAGTACAATGGAATCGAACGCTCTATGTGTCCAAAACATCAGCCCCACCTTATCAAAACTAGGATGCCAGAAATTAGGCTTTATTACTAAAGACCAACCCTATTATAGTACCTAATGAAGGCTCCACTAATGTATATGTGGTGACCCACTCTCAGAAGAAGGTTGATAAGCTGGAAGTAACTGAAGTTGTTGCTAAACCAAAAGTGCAGCAAATAATAAAAAATATACCAGCTGAAGGGCCAAGTTATACAAAAGTTACCCCAAGTTTGAAGGGGGTAAACATAGTCATCCCTATTGACAATTTTATCACCAAATGTCCTAGTATTGGAAACTTTGAAGTATATCTTAATTCTACGGATACCTCTCATATCCAATTAGTAAAATTAATTGATTCTTATTACTCGGAGTGCACTTATGTTGATTATCTGGTCAAAAAATCAAAGTTGTAGCTATTATTGATAGCAGAGCGCCCATAAATATTGTCTCCACTAAGCTGGTAAAGTATTTGAAAATTGCTCCTGACATTGACTACCACCAAGAATATGGGGCAGCAGGTCTCAATATTACTAAGAGTGAGGAAGTGTACAGCACCTTGCTGCTGCAATTTGGGATGCTGGTGGTAGTGGCACCCACGATTGTGCTCCCAAATGACAACTATGATATATTAATCAGAACCACTTCTCTAAGAACCCATGAAAATTTGTGCAATTTTTAAGAAAACACCTTGATGATATTTCACAAACATCTTCCAATTTATTACTGTCACGCTAATACTAAGCCAACCAGCCTTTGCCAAAGTTTTATTAGTATATCTTTGCTAAAGAAATAATACCAAATGAATACACTCAAAGGGGAACTCAAAGCTGACCATTGCCAACTGCCATAGATTAAAATTGAGGGATACCGCTAAGAGTGAACAAGTTTGCAACAATAGCTCCAGAGTATCAACTGTTTATGAGTACTGGGAAAGCACTGAACATCCCAGAGGATTATATGGGGTGGTTGTACCACCTTGAATTTTTCTCAAGTGGAACCCAGTGTAGCGCCTGGAATACTTATACCAGAGCACAGCGAAATTAGCATCTTATTTGCAAATTTAACAGCTAAGATATTAAGGTCAAAAAGCAATAAGTGGTCGCCTTCATGCATCTGGTTCTAAAGGACAAATTAAATTTGCTGTCAAATTTGGCAATTTATCAGAGTTTGGATTACCTACTGATGGTATAGGGGCACATTCAGTAATTCTCCAAAAACTGCTTATCAGATTATTGGAGCAACAGAAGGATGGAGTCCTGGAAATATTCAAATGATACTCCAAATTTTCACAAAAGATGACCATGATCTAGGCTGTAAAAGAAGTACAACACTATGTTAATACTGGGATCATGCGACCATTAGGATGAGGCTGAAAAGGCATTCCTGAGCTAGCAATGAAGTAGTCAGGGAAAAGTTGGACAAGTTACTGAAGAGCAGAATGATTGTGCCTTTGAAAAACCATGGGCCAGTCCATTTTTAATTGTGAATAAGAAAGATGGCAGTAACCACATTGTAGATTACGCCACCTCAATGCCATTACAAAAGTATTTGCACCCATTGCCCTGAATTTTCAACGCTTTAGACCATCTTTTTTTTTAGTACTAGATGGTCCCAACGCTTTAGACCATCTTGGGGGTGCAAAGTACTTTACCATGACGGATCTTATCTCCAGATACTGGCAGATCAATTTATCTAAAAGAGAAGGAAAAGTGCGCAATTTTGTGGTGCAATATCTATTCAACTAATGTGCATGCTACAAGGGCTGTGTAATGTGCCATCAACCTTTCAGCGTGCAATGATTACCAATTTGGAGGATCTTAAATTATCCTGAGTACTGATGTATCTGGATGATATTAATGTCTTCTTGCGGATCTTTCCAAACACTTTAAATACCTTAAACAAGTGTTTGAACAATTGTTGAAGGCTAACCTGAAGATAAAGACCCAAAAATGCCAATCCTTCAAAGACCAGTTAAGTATCTCAGATCTTTCATTGATCCTGAAGGCTTGTGGCCTCAACTTTAAGTTGTGGATGCAATAAACAACATGCAAGCTCTGACAAGTATGAGAGATGTACAAGTGTTTTCTAGGCCTAGTGAGATATTATCAAAAATTTATTTAAGGGTTCACAACGATTACTGAGCCCTTATTCCACCTGTTGCAAGGAGGAGTTTGTTTTTTTGGGCAGCCTAATGTCAGTAGGCCTTCAAGTCTTTGGAAACTACGCTGAGCACGGCGCCTGTACTTCTTATCTGTATTTTTACAAATAGTTTCTTGTACAAACTGACGCCTTGTTGACCATGATTGGGGGTGTATTATCTCAGAGCAGGGATGATGGGGAGGAGCATCCAGTTGCTTATTGCAGCAGAGCTCTGAATAAGCATGAGTGTAATTATATTGTGACCAAACGTTAGTGTTTGGCTATGATCTATGCTTATAAACAACACTGAGTGTAAAATTATTCTAACAAGTTAAAAGTAGTAACAGACCACAGCTCATTATGTTGTCTCCACAACCTTAAGAAGCCTAAGGGTCGTTTATCCCACTGAGATCTGAAATTACAGTCATACAATTATAGATTATTCCTAGAGCCAGAGCTGCTCACCAAAACGTGGTCAGATTATCGTGACTACCCATTGTGCCATCCTAAGCAACTTTGATGATGAGCTTCACGAAAAAAATAATAATCAGAAGTAAAAAGATAATTCTTCAATAACTTTAAAAACATAACTATTTGAACTGACCTGAGAAAGTGAAGGCACAATTTCTGAACTAACAATAGCGCGCTGCATGGAAAACTGAGCCATCAAAAGATGCGCTTATCTGGGGCAGAAAGGATGCTGAGATAGATTTTGTACTTTGAGATTTTGAGAATTCAGATAATGTGATAAAAAGAGTGAACCCTCCACTTAAATCCAGTCAAGGCTGAAAAAGTTTGAATGATTGCCTTGATCTGAATCGTCAGTTTGATTAGATTTAGGAGATAATAGTATCATCTTACATCTAATCTATTATATCTTATTTCAAATATATAATCAAATGATAATTGAAAATATATAAGTACAAGGGAAACTTATGATTTGCGGACTAGCAGGTTCACCTAATCATATTTGACTTAATGACCCAGGATTGAAGGATTTTTGGTTTAGTCATAAATTAACTTTTAATGTCAAAAGAGTTACAATTGAATTACTTTTTAAATAATGGTAAGAACTGCCTTAGTATATGCTACCATCGTTTAAAAAGAGCCAGGTTTAGCCTTTTTAAGATTTGTCCAAGAAGATTCTTCCTTGAAATAATCATGTTGAGAAGACGCTGACACCAAGGCTGAGCTAAGTTACAGCAAGACGTCTAATGTATTGTTGACCCTTAAATAACCTTCCCTGCAAACTGTTGGTTAAGTGGTGGTGCAATTTAGGGTGTCATGAGTAAAGATATGGTCAACAACAAACCCTATATAATTCTCTCAAATTTTATACAATAAAACACAATCTAATTTGATAGTTTGATGAAAATAAACTTATTATATTTAATATATTTCAATTATAAAAAGTCAAGAATTTACTTGTGATCAGGAAGATCAGGGCAGAAAGCTGTTGTACAAGTAGATAACAAAAAAACACATATTTAAGACTTATCTTTAAGGAGTTTATATCCTATAAACTACACCCTCTGGTCCATTTTAGGCATACAATAGGCGTTTGAAGCTCCAACTTTAACCCCAGAGAAAAAACCAGACATCATAAGTAATCCAAAACTTTAATACTATACATGACATAGTTTTAGCTGGGCATTGCGCAACACACACAAACACTTTCTTTTATTATAGATTATCACTTGCAATATCAGCATTAAGTATATATATAGTAAATTACTAAACAGCTAGCTGAAACCATTGAATATACTAAATCAACCAATCACAACTTTTTGGTAAAGCCAAACTAAACCTATCAAAATGTCCAAAAACCACCAACAACATACCAAAATTAATTAACCTTTCAAATTAACCAATCAATAACTGCTTACAAAAAACATTATGCTTATTAATTAACCTAAAACTACCAACTGTTTGGCAAAACCATTTAACTATTAAATCAAATTAATACTGAACTGCTCAGCTTTAACAATATCCAATTATCATTAAAAATATATAAGATTTTCATTTCTTACATACAAAAACTTTTTATTTTATTATAAAAAGTATCATACTAATTTAGAACTCTTTGCAGACATGTTCACAACAACTCACCAAAGTTTCATTGCATTTGGATAAATGGTATAGGAATGCACACGTTACAAATAAACAAAGAAACAAACATTCATTTATATATAGTAGATCAAGTAAAAAAGGCCATAACTTATCTTGAAAATGGCATTAGCAAAATTTAGGATGATAGTTTATAATGAAAAAAAGCTACAAAATTGTTACTTTTATTAGATCAGGCAAAATTATAAAAACTCACTCTGATAATTTTAGTAAACATAGGCAATTGTGATAGTTTATGCAAAACCAAAATATTAAAAATTCCTAAAAGTATTACTAAGTAAGAAATAAAGCTCATCTTAATGGGACCATCTAGTACTAAAAAAATAAAGCTCATCTTAAAAAGATGGTTACAACTATTTTCAGATTAATAAAATTTAAATTCAACAAAATTATTACTTTATATTATAGCAATCAAAATAAAAACATACCCTGATAATGTTAATAAACATAATAAACTACAAGTTTCATGTTGTATTAAAATCAATAAAATTACTAAAAATATTACCAAATATGAAGCAAAATTTACTTCAAAAATATATTTGCAACCAATTCAGATAATTATAGATGATCATACTGGAAACAAACATCTAGTAAAAAATAAGTATAACTATAAAAATGCTTACCTTGAAAAAGATACTGATGAACATATCTAATCTCATATGATCATATGAAAAAACTTCAGATAATTTTTAAAAAATTAATAGCTAAATACAGGCAAAAAATAAGTAAAACAACTAGAAAGCTTACCTTAAAATGGTAATTAAAGCACGCTTCAGATTAAAGAATGTCATGTTAATATCAAATATCTAATAAGACTATTAGCTAAAATCTACTTTTATGTTTCTAAACTAATCTAATAAGTATTTAGTGAATGTTTATACTAAACAATCAAAGTTTTTTAAAGTGCATGCTTTTATGTTGAAATTATAATTCTGTAATTTAAGTGAGATAATGAAAATGACTATTTAGCAAGTATTTTTTACAAATAACCAAACATTAATAAAGTATTTACTTTTGTGCTGAAATTATATTCTGAAGCTTTTCTGAAGTTTAGGTGGGGTATAATCATCAAGATAATTGGCACTATAAAATCTTTATATTCAATATGATACCTAAGTTTATATCTAAAGTTGGATGTATCTAACTTAAAAACACTATATATAATTATGCATTAATCATATTGATAGAAGACCCAAATAGACAATTTACAGTATAAACACTCTAATATTATTGGTGTAGATTAAAAGTAAGTTATTTTATTGGTTAAAAATTACAGGTATTTTTTTGCTAGCATCCAGATATCCATGCTTTGCTATGCTATTTATAACTTACAAGATGATTCTAATTTATTTTAGTTTTTATATTGGTGGATAGCTATCAATAAGTTCATAAACCATTAAATCTATCTTTTATTTCAATTTCCAACCACTTAGCCAAAATCAATTAAGCCTGCCTTATTAGCTAAACCATCAATCACTTACCTGAAACAATTGAGCTCATTGAATCAGCCAAAAATGAACCATGACTTAGCAAAAACCAAATTTTGAACTTACAACCATTTAAAGACTACCTACCACTTATCAAAACATATGAAACTATCAAAATAAAATGATTATGAAAATGCTAAGCCAAATTGCTATATAATTACCATTAGAAACATATATGTTTTAGATCATATATAGAACTGATATTAAAATTTATATGATTTTATTAGGAGATAGTATATTACTCTCCTCAAACTTTATAAAGTACTTGCACAAAGTTTAGTGATTTTTGGTTTATTCATGAAATTTATATCCTATATAAATAAATAAACAGAATGATACCTTTGTATATAAAAGTTTAGGCTAATTCTCGTTGATCTCAGTTTAACACAGATTTTATTGTGAGTTTAAAGTTTACCAGATGATGCTAATCAATTTTTTATATTGGTAGATGGCTATCAATAAAATTAAGAGAGCAAATTCTATTGAATCAATATAGAATTACCTTCCACTCAGACAAAACCTATTAAACCTTTTAAATTAAAAAAATCATCAACCATTTAGGTGATCCAGTTTGCCACGTTGCACTCCTACCCTTCCCTTAAGTGCCTCTGCCATAAACTTATAGAGGGTTTGGCTGTTTATGGCGCAGACCCCATGCTGCAGTTTGTGGTTCTCAATGGGGTGGATCATTTGGCAGGTCTTGCATCTTTACGCTGGTCTGCCATTTCATTGCAATACCCACCTTGCAATTCCCTCACACAGCAATCAGAATTGCCCCTGATTACCCATTCTGAGCATGTATCAAGAATGACCGCACAATTTTCCCCTTGTGCTTCAAACTGGACCATTCAAAGTTCAAGTTCCCCACAGTTTCCGCATCCACTGCTTCTGCCACTCCCCCTCTGGCGTTGCCCTGGCTGCCGCCTCACTCCAATGTTTTGAGTGGGGCTCAATTCTCCCTCCCCCAACCTTGAGGAATTCTGGTGCTGCTTCCAAAGCAGTGCCCAATCAAAATTTATTTTTTAAAAAATATGACCAGTTTATAAAATTATGAGTTAAAGGCTGAATCAGTTTTAGCTGAGCAGCTGTGGTCAATAGTATGCAAACAATAAGCTCCAGCCACTGCTCCAATTCCTATGGCTAGCACAGCGTTGGCTGAGCTAAATCCATTTGGGTTTCTCAAAGGATCAATGACAGCAAATGGCCATTCAATGTCAAGCTAGATTTTGCTTTGGAGGAATTTTTTATTGATATAGCCAATTTGTGCTCTTGCCGTTTTCACTCCAAACCAGGTTATCCTAACTAAAAAAATAAATAAGATGGCAGTGGAGGCTGTAGCTGCTCCTTCCAATACCATACTCTGCCAGCATCTTCATGGGGTGATGGAACCCCTTGTGGAGGGTTATCCTATTCCAAATTTTCCCCATAAATTTGATGAAAATGTGAAATATGAAATTGAGGAGCTCTCGTTTTGGTGTGAGCCATGTTTGTTTTGATGCAGAAAAAACTTCTCTTTTTGACCTTAATTATCCCCAAACCCACCAGCACATCAAGTCTTTCACTTATTTGCCTGCTCTCATCACTTTCACTGAGCATCAACTTGCTCAATATGTTGAGGCAATGGACACCGCTGGCCTTATTAATGAAGAAAGCCCACAATTATACCTCCTTATGCCACATACTGCTGATACTCCTACCCCAATGTTGTCCGCCATGGTCCACCAGCTAAAGTGGGTGCCAGACGAAAGTTTCCCTAAAGCTTCATCACCTTATGATATAGCTTCCAGGCTGTTAGTTGAGATGCCATATTAGGATTTTTCTATTTTATGATAATCCATATGTTTGGCTCAATTACAAATAAAGATGCATGGTAGCTCCCCCCTTTTAGTTTGTGCACCACTAGTGCTAAAAACATCAACCATTTATATGAAATCATTGAGCCCATCAATTCAACCTAAATCCACCAACCACCCAGCCAAACCCAATTGACCTTTTAAACCAACAACTTACCAAAACCAATTAGCTATTGAATAAACCAATCACTAACTGCCAATTAAAATCTTTAAGCTTATTAATCAACCCAAAACCACTAACTACTTTCCAGAACCATTTAAACTATCAAATCAACCAAATACTAACCTTCTCAGCGATAACAATATACTGAAAACCATTTAAAACATACAAATTTTTCACTTCTTACTTATAAAACTTTTTATTTTACTATGGATTTTTAAAAATCCTTTCTTAGTGCTCACCTACGTTACATAAAGAACTCCTCTGCAAAATTCATGCTTTTAGACCCACCGGTTAGGCTGTGTCTTGTCTGTCAGTCAGTGTTAGAGTTTTAAGTAGACTGATAGTTACTACTTCCTATAACAAAGAATGACAAAATAACTGGTTATATATTGCTCATATAGAACTTCAAGTTAAAATTAGTCTATAGTCTCAGTGTTTCTAGGATATATTGGTAACCAGTCAATATGTATAAAGAATAACTTTTAATACATGTACTACAATATCATAATCATTGATCAAATATCGAGCGAGATACAGTACACACTATTTCTTCTTAATCGTTATATTACTAGAGCAGCTTAAATCAATAAAATAACTTGAATATTTATTTCCTATACGAACCCTAAGCCGAAAATTCCGTTAAAAACGAACTGACGAGAAATTAGAGGAAAATGAGCGCACAGCTTAAATTGTCTGGCACTGACTTCAAGGGAATTTCTCTCGGTATAGGTGGCTTCAATCACATATCGCATGGGTTTTAACCAGAGGAAGCCAATAGTACCTCTAAGAATGGTGGCTTCAATATGAGGCATTTTAATGTCATAAGTTGATTTCAAAACTCGGTCATCGATGAAGAAAGAAAACACTTCCTGCCAATCAGCAGACTGAGGTGCTTTTACATTCCAATTCTCGTGGTAGGGAATAGTGACATTGAATTTACAGATGGAAGTACTGCAGTTGACAAACTCAGAAACACGATACTTTAAATCAACCCAAATAAATTGATCATGGATCTCCAAACAATAGTCCACTTTAGAATTATTCAGTAACGCACAGCTGTGAGACAACATTTTTAACCGTCCACCGCCCGATATCGCGTGGGCGACGAAACTCTTCATAGCTTAAGTCAGTCCAAGTTGCTCCTTTCTTCAGCTGGATCAGTTGGCTTAGCGAGATACGACCCACAAACTCAGGTCCAAATTGAATTACATCCAACTGGGAACTTGATGCAAGCTGAAGTATAGTAAAGAAAATAAGATTCATGCATGAACCTTTGCTGATTACAGTTATTTAATCTTTTTAGTATCATTCTTTATGAAGTGCCAAATACATTTGCTAAGATCTGCGGAGTGACAAGTTCCACTAAAATATTGCATTTAGCCTATTACTGGTTGCTCTCAAAAAGTATAAAACAATGTTTACATAGTCCATCAAAGAGTTAATTACAATTTGATGATACTCTATTTGTTAATGATCTAAAAGTGACTTTGATCTGGATTTAATAGATTTCCAGCCTTTTCTAGATAAAGAACATAACTTTTTTGGTCACAATTCAGAACGAGAGCTAAATTAGTAGGACCTCAAATGTAGAAACGCATATAGGTAAAACAGAGATTAAAGTATTTTGTGACATTCATCCATTAATATAGTGTTCACCTAGTTTATATTTGGGACATTTATTTTTTATAAAGATCAATTCAGTTTATTTATCTAAAACTAAATTGGTTAGATTAGTTTGGAATGTGGGTTTAAGCAGATCAAAATACTATAGACGAAAGATAACTATTTTCTCTGTTTATATAACATCCATATTGTATAGCAGATCTAAATTGTAATAATTCGTTAGCATCAATATACTAAATTGATTAAAACAAGTTAGTTTTAAAAGCTATTGGATAAATTACTGTAGCGTTGTACAGCTTGAGCTTTTATAAATACGTTCATCAAACTTTGATCATAATTATAAACACTAGTTCAGTAAGTATGTAGTTTTATAACTTTAAAATATTTTAAGAGCTTGAATCATCACTTCAATCCAATAGATTGGATTTTATAATAACTAGTGACACTAGTATCTAATATAATAAATTACCATTTTATAATTAAGACTCTATCACATAACCTTATCTATATTCTAACTGGAATAAAGGGTTCCAACCTTTCTACGTTATGATGTACAATAGTGATCTGAAAAGTTCTTGGCTTCAATCATAACATCTACTCTATGAGAAAGTTTTTCCCTTTAAGTTGGTATGCCTGTCACAACAATACATGTGAAATTGTGCTTCAATCTATCATGTAGCTTATTGCATAAAGCTATTTTAAGTATCATAATTATGTATATTTTGTACAATGGATAAAATTGAGTATCATGCAGTAATATATATTAGTTAAAGTGGATTGGTTTATTGTCTTTTATTAGTCAATAGAGTTTATAGTTAATAGTCATTTTCATTTTTTAAAATTGGAAATGTGGGCTGCCAAGTTTAAATTTGTCTTTACCAACCTTGAAGACAATCCATGAGGGGCTCCAAAAAGTGCATTAACACCACAGATCTTTAGATTAATAAATAAATTAGTATTTGATGACTAACAGAATATAGTGAATGATTTTCCAAAATTGTGGCCATTTCAAAAGAGCTTTTAGGTTATGTTTATCATGAATAACTTCAAGTGAAAAAGCTTTACATAAAATGGTTGCCCCACATATTTACATCTGAACAAAAAACGTCCTTATAAAAACATGTGAACAGTTTTTAGTGTTTTTGTAAGTAAAACTGATTTTGTGTATCTATGTAGTCTATTAATGAAATGTGGATTTAGCCTTACATGATAGAATCAAAGCAACAGCCAAATCTCTGGACAGGAGAAAGGTTTTTACCGCCAAATAGATCAAAGTTAGCCCCAACAGATATAAGTCATGGAAATGGTTTTTGATTACTTAAGAAACTTTTGTTCATTGATAAACTAAAAAAGTAAAACAATATCTAGAGAATAATTTTATCACTTAAACCTTAAAAACTCTACTGCACAGGTTTAACTAGGCTTAAGAATAAAGGAAAGTGCTACTTGTATGGAGACAACAATTCAAGTGAGTCTTCTTTACAAGTGGTTTCAACCCCACTCAGGTACCTTCTTACATGCAAGTGATATCTACCTCACTTTGGGTTACTTAAAAAAAATTAATGCCCACTAATCCCTTCAACTTTTTCAAATGAAGAATAAAAAAATTTCTATCTAGATTTTGTCTTTATTTAATGTATCAAGGGAATTTGTTGAATATCAGGATAATAATGGAAATGAGATTGACTCTACTTTCTAAGAATATTCCCTTGGTGATAATTAAATTGATTAAGGAGTCATTTCTATACCAAAATCTTGATTGTCAGAACCTTCAGCTACCTCCAAAGTGACAGCTTCAGATATAAATGGATAACCTCCAATCTTCTTTAGAAAATCATCTCAAAAAGCATCACAACAGCAGTTGATGAAAGATCTTGTAGAAAGAGAGCCTAGAAGTCCACCCCATCAAAGACAATCCCAAATTCCTATAAATATAAGAAATTTTAACTAGAATAAACATCACTTTTTTGTTCTATTATCTTAACGGTTAATTTCTTTAAGTGATTCTTCAATAACTACTCATTATTAATACCTACCTCATGAAATTACAGCTTCAAGCCTCCTTATTGAGGAGTTCTCAACTGAAGCCACACCAAAGGAGGCTTTGTTGACTCTTTGGCTGGTTGACTAATTTTCTGCTGCCTTGAGAGATATCAAACTTGGTTGGTTGACTACTTTCTTGTGCTCTGAGAAAAATTTGGTGCTCACCACAGGGGTCTCTGAGCTGTTTCAAGTGAAAACTTCTATCACTTCATGGAGAATAATGACACTTAAAAGGATACCCTGATCATGCCAGAAGTATGACTAACTGGGTCACTACATCTAGGTATGAAGTAACTCTTCTGCAGCCTGAAGCCTTGGAGTTCCAGGCTAATTTGTAATTAATTATCACTATTGTTGATCACCGTCTTTATCAAGCTCATGTTGAAATCTGGAAAACAGTTCAGCAATTACTTAATGGAATTCATTTTTAGGGAGAACGTTCTCACGCTCCCAGGCTTTTGCAGTACCCTCTACAATGCACCTATTGTTTGAATCAGACCAATTATCTGCTAGTGAGATGGCACATGGTACATATTGTTATCTTCGCCATTTTGTATATCCTGCATTGCATCATCTTCTTTAAATCATTGAAATAAATCATTCCAAGTTGAACAGATAGCTAGGAATGTCTCACAAATAACACTCAGCAGTGGTAAACTTTATAATGCTGCTTCATCCTACATTGGTGACAATAGAGATGCCATTTTGGAGAACTGACTTTTGATAAATAAAGCTCAAATGCAGCTTTATTAATATATTTTGGAGTCTCTAGGCATCTTAATGATTGATTAAATTAATTAGTCAATAACATGATGTTGGTTGGGCTCAGAAAGTTTAATAAAATGAAGGCTGTATTACAATCTTTGCAGCAACATTGTCAGGAAATTGACCCAACAAAATGTTGCAGGAGAGGGACCATCTAGTACTAAAAAATGTTGCAGGAGAGCAAACTGGGCCCAGGGGTTTGAGGGTCCTTCTAGCTCTGATGGAAGACACGGACCTCCGGGACTCACAGGGCTGGCTATCTTTCAGGGAGATGGCAGATAAATTTTTAGACTGGCCTTTCAGTTAGGGTGCAAAAACACCTAAAAGGCGAGCTAGAATTCCAAAGCATTGCTGCTCAAATGACGGTATAATTTGTAGAGAAATTGAGTAGCTAAGAAGTGTTGATTGGACACAAATGTAAAAAGCAAGCTGGCAAAAAACCAGGATGTTGCAACCCCAGGGCCAATGGGCTTGGGTGTAGGAATTTGAGAGATCAGACTAGGCAGTTCAGTTTCCCCATGGGGGAACTGGGTACAGAAATATTGGTGTTGGTGCAGATACTCACCTGGAGCGGAGACAGTTTTGCCCACAAAATGCTAAAATCCTGCTGGTGGATTGCCTCAGCAATTGGGGAAAATTCCACAAAGTTCTTAACATGATAGGCCCAGATGACCGTGTTGGAGACCAAAGTTACTAACATGAATGTGATAGCCCAGTTAGTATGAGGCCAGAGAGGCCACATTGCAGATGTTGCAGGGGTTTGACAAAAAATTGAACTTAATCAATATAAATAGGAGCACAAGAAGATTTTTAACAAAGCATTAAATAAAGAGAGTTGACCTTCAATTTCTCAGTTGTTATGACTGATCAAAGAGCCAATTAATTGTGGATTATCTTAGAAAAGTGTGGAATTGGGGCCCTTGAGATTTGACCTAACCTGGTGAACTTTGAGCAAGGGAGTCATAAACTTATTTGGAACTCGCTTCAAAAGTATTGCCACCGGGCTGAGTTATTTTGGTTCAAAAAAGACGCCTAAACTATAAAATTACTGCAGTTCTGACAATTTGAGTGATGGCATACTTCCCGATGGGCAACAGGAACCACCCAAGTCCAAACCACGTAGGGGCAGTCCCAAGAGGCCAGAAATGGGTTTGGGGCGCCCAACTCATTAGCACGGTCATGCTAGCATGAATTTGATCAGGAGAGCTTTATTAGATAAAGAGTTTGATACTTCCAGAGAAGGTTCAGAGCTTATGGCGACTTTCACCAATGGCCTGAAGCCATTGGTGAGCTTTACCAAAGTTTTACATTAGACGCTTTTCTAACAATGATACATGGCTATTGGGTTTAGGTGCCGATAATTTGTGCTGTCAGGCCTTTGTGCCAAAGGCTCGTTGCCATTGACCTCATTCAGCCCCTTCACCCCATGTAGATGCTGATTCTCTAATAGCTCAACAGATTTCCTTAATTCGCTGTACCAATTCAGCTGAAGTTAATACTGGGATAGGTGGCAAAATCCTCAAAGTGTAAGCTGTGACCCACCGTTCATCTACCACATGGGTGAGGTCGCCTTGAGAGATGAGAGTGACTGCTGGCCTTTTCAAACCTTTTTGGATGGGAAAGGGAACGCCACCCAGTCCAAAATGAGGGGACACTCCCCTGGACTTACATTATCCCTATAGCTGGATATGATGATTATTGGCGAGAAGATATATAAAAGCTATAGTTACCTTGAAGTATCACTTGTAAAACGTGGCTACTGGAATAAGGTCCACCTCGATGGAAGCCCCTTTGACCCTCAACCTAAAATTGAGTACCTTATCCTCTGAAATAGATAACTTTAATGAATCTATTGAAGTTGTTGATGGACATCTGCACCGATTGGATGACAATTGTAAACGCCTTGATGACCAAGTAAGCCAATGTAAAGCTCAATTATAAGCCCATCAAATTGACACTCAGACTTTAAAAGCAGTTCACTCAATAGGCCAGCATCCTAAAAGTAAGTTTCTGAGAGAAACTTAATAAGAATTAGAGATCATATAAAGATAAATCTTTGTACCAGCTCCACCAACTGAAACTGACATTAAATCCTCTGCCCTTAGCATGGTCGCTGGCATTTATGATTTACCAACCATGGTAAATTCTTCTTTCAAACTTAGTTTAAAAGATGAAACTAAACCAGGACAGGAGAGTATTTCTCCATTTTTGAACGCCTATAGATTGTGATAGAAGAAGCCACAGACTATAAATAGTTCAATTATATTCACTCTTGGATAAGCTGTGCTGCCAGAGAGATAATGGCCCCTCACCTCTAAGAATTCAAATCTTGGGGTCAAGTTGTAACAACTTTAATTCAATAATGTGGAAGTGATCAACCCTTTTTGACCAGAAGCATGCTTTCATGGGCATCCATTTTGACAAGGGAGAAAGTCCCTCTAATTTTGTTATTTGTTTCTATGCCAACACTCAACCTTTGGTGACTACTAAGAAAATTATTTGGATGATGACATAACAGCTGTAATTCCAGCCTTAGAGCCATTTACTGAAGTTCATCTCCACATGATTAGCCTGAAACATACTTTCAATTGTATCTAGGATTAAAGAAGCTCTTATAAGAATTCCACTGTCAAAATGATTTCACAAAAGCACTACCACCTCTAACTGATCCAGAGTACATGAAGTAGAATCAAAAAAAGGAGATCTGATGTACCCATTGTAATGGAACCCGTCATCAGGCAATTATTTTTAGAGATGACGTTCAGACGTGTCAGAAAAAGTTGGGTCAACGTGAAGAGTGAGGCTCTTCATGTTGACGATACCACTAAGCCTCAACCTAAGCCTTTTTACTAATGTATGTGAACAAATTATTCAGTTGGAATTAAGGAGGTTATTGCGTCTCCAAATAATAATAAAGATTCTACTTTAACTTATTCCTTGTCAATGAGACACCTATGTTCCTCACTTTTCCCCCATAATTTGGTAGCTTAGTGACTTGAGTAGCAGTGAATGTTCAGAAGGTTCCTGTCCTAGCTATTGTAGATAGTGACATACTTGTCAATATCATATTGGACAAATTTATGAAGCAGATTAAGATGGCTCCAGATATACCTCACTATATTGTTTATGGGACTGCTGGTCCTCTCTGCACTCAAACTAATAGAGCTTACTTATCCTTACCTAAACAATTTAAAAGAATTATTGATAACAACCTTTGCTGTTGCCTTGAATAATTCAAGTCACATCCTCTTTCTTGGCACAAAATTTTTAAGGGATCAAAAGCTATTATCAATTATGCTAAAGGATTTTTTCTCTCCTCAGACATTAGTGCCAATGACTTTTGTTACTCCACATTATAAAGCTAAAATTCAAGTTTTATCATGTTTACTTTAAAAAGAAAATAAAATCAATTGGGTAGAGTATTATATAATTGGGTCTAGAGTCCTACTGCCTCCTAAATCTGTAGATGGGTATGAAGGTATGCCTCTCTATTCACCCAATGCAATAGTAAATTCTGCCCAAATATAAATTTTTGTGAACAATCAAATCTATGTTACTATACCCTCTTGGCAGTTATTAGAAATTCAGGAACATCAAAACCCTTCTGTAAGACAAATGCTGACTTGTCAGGGGATTTTAGATCCTGCATATGCTGGTTCTATTTTGGTCTTATTAACAAACTTAAAGGACACACCAATGAATGTTGGACCAAATACCCCAGTTGTTTTGTTCTCCCAATGGCTGTTGACAAATTAGAAGACGTTTAAAGTATTGGGGAATTAAGAGATATTGGTCTTGAGAAGCCCCATCATTGGCCACGCCAGCCCTTCTATTGGCTCTGACCTAGCTACTGATCTATTTAAAGAAGTAGACAAATTATTAGAAGAGTATTCTGATCTTTTCTTTAATTCTACATACGATTTTGGTAAAATGAATGGTGTTTTACATCAAGCATAAACTGGAGATGCGCCCCCAATTTGTTCCCAACTGTATCAAAAAAAGTAAGGTTGAAGAAGCTCAGGTGATGGTTGAACTTAAACAACTATTGGATTCTGGGCATTTATTCCATCTTATAGTCCCTGGGCTTCTCCCCTTTTATTAGTCTGAAAAAAGGATGGTAGTCATAGAGTAGTGATGGATTACTAACGCCTGAATGCTGTTACTAAGAAGGGTAGTTTTACTCTTCCTTGTATTGATAATTCTCATTAGTTATTTGCCAGTTCCCAATACTTTTAAGCCATGGATCTAGCAAGTGTTTATTGGCAAATAAAACTGGAACTTAAAGACTGGCCTGGACGTGCTCTCATTGCCTATGAAGGATTGTTTTAAGCCCACCAGAATGCTGCAGGGATTTTGTAATACCCTGGCTACCTTCCAAGGAGCAATTGATGAGATATAGGTGATCACAAACTTCCTTGAGTATTAGTCTACCTAATGACATAACTGTATTATCAAAGACATTCACATCATATGAGTCACCTTTGAGAAGTATCTGATCAATTTTTTAAAGCCTCACTAAAATGAAACCATCAACATGTTCATTTTTCATGATGAGGTGGAGTTTCTTGGGAATTGATATCAAAGAAAGGAATTTACCTCTTTCCAAAAAGTTTATTGCAATCCAGAAAATCTCCCAGCCTGCTAGCTTAAGAGATACACAAGTATTTTTAGGGATGGTCAGATACTACTGACACTAATCTCTAGATTTTATAAGATATAAGAACCATTAACTTATTTGTTACAAAAAAGTGTACATTCTAAATGAAAACATGAAATTAAACAGACTTCTAATTCAATTAGGAATGCCTTGTGTACTCAGCCAATTTTAATACATCCTCGGTATGATCTACTTTTTATAGTGTTTACTGACGCCAGCAATGTCGCAGTTGGAGCAATCTTAGCTCAACATGATAAGTATAAGGTAGATCATCCAGTCGCCTAATATAATAAGACTCTAAGTAAGGCGGAGAGGAATTATATTATAACTGAGCTGTAGTGCTGACTGTCCGATTAGCTATTATACAGTTCCATCCCTATCTATATGGAACTCATTTAACTGTAGTCACCAATCATTCCTCATTATGGTGGCTACAACAAATGAAGGACCTCAACGGGCGGTTAGCACGCTGGGCCCATCACTAAAATATTATGAACTCTTGATTGAACATCATGTCAGAACTATCCATCAAAACGCAGATGTTCTATCCAGAATGCCCATCCTGGCTGTGCTTACTCCTTAAGAGAATAAAATTATAATCTTATTGGATGTCTGGAAAGATGAGTTCTTGAGATTAAAGAAATACAGAACAAACTAAATAAGAAAACTAAAAAACTCAGCTTTTATAAAGATAGCTCTATATACTTATCAATGTAAATGAATCATCCATATTAGTCCCTCTTCTCAAATGGAAGTAATTCTGAAAGAACATAATGCAACTAGAATGGTGCTATTAAGAATACTTACAAATGGCTGAAGACTCGATAATTTTAGGATAGGTGTCAGAGACTGGTGTACCGCTGTCCTTTTTGGGGGTAGCTAGCCATGCGCTAGCATAACCAAGGATCTGGAGCTAGTATGACCAGGTCACTAGATGCGTCCAAATATATGAAATGGTGGGTACATTGGTATGGAAGTTGCTCACAGATATGGTTTTAATAGAGGAAAGGTGGAACGGAGTTTCTTAAAGTTTGGAGTGGTAGATTGTGATTGCTAACATTTTAGTAAATAACTTTATTAGTGGTTGCATAATATATATTGTTTTTATTGATTACTAAGATTAACCATATAAATGCCCTAGCTTTATATCGCATCCAACTTCCTGGACTTATCTAAGCTTGATTGAATTTAAACAGAGCACTATTTATCTTTTGAGCTTATGGGATTGCGCCTTGCATATAATTTTGAAAAGCAGTGGAAATCAGTTCAGTCTTATTGTAAATTTGTGTTGGTGCAATTAATTGACTCAATAACAATGCAGTTAAGGAAATTTAAGCAATTAATTGAACCAAACCATTTTAATTTATATCTTGATGTGCAATTAATCAATCTAACTTTAGCACTTCTCCTCTTGATCTGATGGTTAATCTCTGAAGCCTCAAAAACGCCACTAATGTCAGGATTTACTCTGACATCATCTTTCAACCAGAGATGAAGCTATCTGAAAGGCTTTCTTCTATCTCTTTAACAGCTTGCCTGCATTCTTTAAGATTAAGGCTCCAAAGTAATCTTTTCTGAATGGATCTGCTCACTTAGCCAGGAATTAAATTATCACACAATGCTTATGTCTGCTAATGATAGCTTCTACCTCATTCTCTATATGGTTCATCAATTAGAAGGGGGCAGCGCTTTTATCTTTTAGATAAGGTAAGAATCTACCATCCTTCTTATACAAGAGTGATATATGGAATACATCATCAATTTTTTTATTCCTCAGGTAGAACAACTTGGTAGGCAACCTTCCCAGTGACCTCCATTACTTTATATGGGCCTACATGTCAATGGTCTAGTTTCTGGCATGGTACATCCAAAGGAACATTGCGAGCATCCAAATAAACTTCATTCTCAACTTTTAAAAGTCTTCCCAGGCACTCTTTTTTATCTGTAAAATCCTTGTAGGTCTTCACCGATTGAGTTAGATTTGATAGACAAAATGCATGGGTCTGATTAATAACCAACAGAAATTCTCTCCTGGATGGCCTTTTCACTTCAGTATTTGGCAATGGTTTCCAATATTATGTCATAGCCATAGTTAGCTTTATTTGGTGACATTCCAATGGAGGCATGGTCCATGTTATTGTAGCAAAACTGGGCAGTGAAAACAACTCAACCCAATTATCCTGTTCAGCATTCTGTAAGTCCCAGGGAATGTCCC